>JAAGVU020000041.1:17281666-17297658 GCA_011763525.2 Mormyrus iriodes | reverse complement strand
GCTTACTGACCGCTCCTCAGTGAGATGTGCTCTTTGCGTGATGGCTTACTGACCGCTCCTCAGTGAGATGTGCTCTTCGTCTGATGGCTTACTGACTGCTCCTCAGTGAGATGTGCTCTTTGCGTGATGGCTTGTTGACCGCTTCTCTGTTGGTGTTCCCAGGAGACTGCTGGCTCCTGGCTGCCATCGCCTCCCTCACTCTCAACGAGAAGCTCCTCCACAGAGTGGTTCCCCACGGACAGTCTTTCACCAATGGCTATGCCGGAATTTTCCACTTCCAGGTACAAAGGATTGACTATGCTCTTTGTGCTCCTTGAGCTAACTGTGTAAGACTTTGTTTTCTGTTTTCTTGTTTTCTGAAGTTCTGGCAGTTCGGTGAGTGGGTGGATGTGGTCATCGACGACCGGCTTCCAGTCAAGGACGGGGAGCTGATGTTTGTTCACTCTGCAGAGGGCTGTGAGTTCTGGAGTGCGCTGCTGGAGAAGGCCTACGCCAAGTATGTTCCTGCTGCTGCTAAAATGTTATTGTGGTTTCTTCAGCCTAGTTCATTGCCCAGTATACTGGGTGATGTGTGGCTTGCTGGGGTAGGAGCTTGTGCCTGTGGCTGGAATGTTACCAGTTTAAATCCTGTGGCTGGCTGAGCACCCTTATCACTACTGGGTCCATGATCAAGGTCTTTAACCCGAAAAACAGCTCCAGGGTTGCTAGATAGATGGCTGACCATACTTTTGGGCCCCAGGCTTTGCTCTAACCTGTATATGCGTAGAGATTAGGATATGTGAAAAACAAAAAATCCCTATATGCTTGTACAGTTATTATCAGGGATGCACATAACTGGTACGCAGGTACGCATTCGCTGCATGAAGCAATACAGCTAATTCTTACTTTATTTGTGGTATAAAGGTTAAAATGCACGGTAACTTTTTATCACAGCAGAGCAAATGCACATAAAATAAGTACACATCTGTGCTGTTATGACGAGAAATTGCTGCACATACCGCTTTATATGGCGATTGCATACTTGCGTACCAATTATGGGCACCCCTGATTATTATTATTATTATTATTATTATTATTATTATGCACTAATCACAGATGTCTTGGTATTTTCATAGCACTTAAGCAGTGCAGAGGGTTAAGAGGGTCTACGAATTAAGAGTCTAATGAATTTGTGTCAGTATGTGTTTATATTGAGCTTTTGGTGTTATTGTCACTGTCCCCAGACTAAATGGCTCCTACGAAGCTCTGTCAGGGGGCAGCACCACGGAGGGCTTTGAGGATTTCACGGGAGGTGTGTCTGAGATGTACGAGCTACGCAAGGCGCCCAAGGACCTGAACAGGATCATAGCCAAGGCTCTGGAGAGGGGATCCCTGCTGGGATGCTCCATCGATGTGAGCCGTCTCTCTGTTTACTGCATCAGAGCTTGTGGTGAAGTTGGGGGATACTGGGGAATTCAGACAGATGAAGTCAAATTATACAAGACAGCGGAATATGCCTTCTTTGCAGATCACCAGTGCCTTTGACATGGAGGCCGTGACTTTCAAGAAGCTGGTCAAAGGTCATGCCTACTCTGTTACAGGCCTGAAGCAGGTGAGTTTTAAACAGCCAGAGTTGTGTCCGAGTACGTTCTGTTACATAGATTCCAAGCATACCATTTGGAGTCATCACGCTCACCAATCCGTCCACTGCCCATTTAACTATTTCACCTGTCTTCAGTTGGTATCATTTCTATGGGATCATTTTTAGTTCCCATCAGAAACAAAGTCAATAAAGGGCCGGCATGTTGGTGCAGTGATTAGCACTGTTGTCTCACACCTCTGGGACCTGGGTTTGAGTCTCCACCTAGGTTCCATGTATGTGGAGTTTGCATGTTCTCCCCGTGTCATTGTTGGGTTTCCTCTGGGTACTTCAGTTTCCCCCCACAGTCCAAAATCAGGCTGAGGTTAATTGGAGTTACCAAATTGCCCCTAGGTGTGCATGTATGACTGAATGGTGTGTGAGTGTGCCCAGCGGTGGATTGGCGCCCCATCCTGGGTTGTTCCCTGCCTTGTGCCCTTAGCCTCTAGGATAGGCTCTGGACCCCCAATGACCCTGAATAGGACAAGCTGTTACAGATTATGGATGGATAGAACTAAATCAATAAATTTATGACAGATAGATACTAGAGAATTTCTTATGGTTTGGCAATACCACCAATATAAGCAAAAGAATTCTATGCAAAGTTCTTCCTGTTGTTCACATAATAAACATCGTCAACTTTTTGTCTTGGTCTTGATGTGTCTGTCAAAAAACAAGTGATAGTTTGAAATGGCTTACGGTGTAAAAACACTTGTTTTAATTAGTAATAAGTTAGGGTTTAAAAATGAAACACAAATTGAAACATCTTTGTAAAGAAATTTAGTACTGTTTATCGATTGTTTTAAATTATGTTGAGATTATGTTTTAAGTTTGTTTAATCTAATTTATTTGAAGAACTTGCTCCTTAATAGATTAAACAATACAAGCTCATAAACTGACTGTACATTTTCACACAAAAAGTAGGGTTTAGTACATCTTTGTTAAAGTTAGATGTATCGCAACTTTATGTGGCTACTTGCTGTTTCCAAGTGGCTAAGTTGGTTCACAGTGGACAAACACCTGCATGTGTGAGTTTCTGTTAATTTATGTCTCTGTATTCATGTGGATTTCTTCCAAGTATAGCACACAGCAAGAACTCGGTGCTTAAGGGAAATCCAGGTCCTTTTAATCGAAATAGTAGTTTACAAATCCTGTCCTAGCTCAAAGTCTCTTGCCTGACATGGATTATCTGGTCATCCTAGCTATGGCATTAGCTGTTATTGTATAAACTGCCTTTGGGGGTATTCCTGGCAGAATTTGCAGTGCTCACTTTATCCTTATAGTTTACTAGCGTGAATTCAGAATCATGTAAAACACTCGAATTATAAAACGAGAATAACTAAGAACTACGAACAGGCACCATGGAGAAATGTGAGTCTCACGTTCTTCCAGAACTTTCCGCCTGTAGTGAAAGTGGTACATAACTTCCAGTTTCTGTACCCCTGTGTCAGGTGGTGTACCGGGGCAGGCCAGAAAGGCTGATCCGTATCCGAAACCCCTGGGGTCAGGTGGAGTGGACTGGAGCCTGGAGCGATAAGTATGGACGGGATCACGGACGGGAATCAGCCTTTCCCGCATCCATGGTGACCTCGTGGGGATGCTGCTATGGATTCGTTTCATTCCTGTTATATTCTGTGTTCTTTGTTCAGCTCTCCTGAATGGAATAGCATTGAGCCGTCGGAGAGGGAGAGCATGCACTGTCGGAAGGAGGATGGAGAGTTCTGGTAAGTGTGCACTCTGATCACAAGGGTTCATATCATACCATCAGTCATGTGACTGGTTTAGCATTTCTTCTTCTTTTTTTTAAATCTGTCTCTTTGAAGCCCGATCACCCTTTTAGGTCTTAGTTTTCCTTAATGAATAAAGTCCAGGATTTACCCATTGTAATAGCGGTTTTTCCTCACAGGAAATTTGTAAATGAAATATTGAAATTACTTTGTCATTTACATATTTTATTCCTTAGTATTTGTTAATGCATTAGGTGTTTGTAATAAGCAGATTAATTTAGATAAAGTTACTAAATAATGAACTTGTTTATGCTGTTTTTCAGCGTAGGGCATGAATATTACATATGTCACAGCTGTAAGTGTGGCGGCAGACCTGACTTTGTCAGGGCGAGTGTCGGAAAGGGAGAGCGTGGTTATACACAATTTTTTGACCACTTTAAGTTTAGTCTATATTGCTTTGATTGATCATTTTCAAAAAATTTTCATTGAAAGATCAGGCTGGTGATGGGGGGATAAGTAACAAACAGGGAATCTCACACAGGCCTAAGTGAAAACTTAAAAAGTATTTGGTTGTGGATATATTGATTTATCGGTTTTCTTTATAGTTCTGAAGATTATTGATAGCAGGAAGAAGCAAGTGAATGTAACTTTGTTTAGTTCCTTATGTTTTTGTGTGTTTGTGATATTTTCACTGAAAATGTTTTTTTTCATGGATTGTGGAGTTTGGGTGATATCTGTAAATACTGTAAATAAGAACTATGTTATTTTTTTCCCAGCCTAATCCACAAATGCATGTCAGTTTAAATTGTCTTAATATGAAAATTTGTCTTTAACTTGAACTTACAGTATGAACTCACTCCTGTACACTGATTTCTAGAATTCCTGTTTTATGTTTTGATGCCTTTATAAATAGGTCGTTTTACCAATTTATTATATTCCTGAAACCACTTTCTAAGGAGGCTCCCAAGTGTCATTCTGTTTTATTGAAAAGTGTATTTGTGTAATGTCAGCACCTCAGCAGATCGATATTTTTCATCAGTTTAAATATTTGTGGAGGCCTTGGATGGCTTGAGAGTAAAATGGAAAGTAAGAATGTTCCCTGAGTAAAGGTCAGGAGCAGGGAGTGATGTGATGACTCTATTAAACACAGACACAGCAGATACTGCAGGAGAATCTTTAAACATTTTAATCTGAATGGGATTTAGCAGGCACCGGGTAAATATTTTTATAATTACTTTATAAAACTTAAGCCTTGTTCAGAGTAAGCTTATTTGTGCTGCTTAATATTTTATATCTGCTGGCTGAATATCGAGTGTGTTACTGGTTTTCTTACTGAAGAAGCTCGTAAGGTCATTACAGCTTCTATAAGGTGGTGTAGTGGCTGATGTGTCAAATTAATTTTTGTATGAGGTTAGCTATCTTTCTAAAAATGAAGCTAACACTAATTTATTGTGGCATCCCAGCTCGGCAGCATTAGGTGCAGGAGCATACGGTCATATGGTCCCTCAGATTAGCAGCTTTCTATTTACGCTGACGTTTATGTACTGTTTTAACGGGATGCTTCATTAAAACAGTAGTGCTGACTCCTTTGTTTTACAGACAAGCTATTTCACCTAGAGTCTACCTAACTGCTGTGCAGATATCTGTACATTTGTCAGCGCTATTAGCTGACATCGTTGGGTTTTGCCCCGTTGTGTGTGTATTTGTGTGTCTAAAATATAGTTACGTTCAAAAGCAGGTTACCAAGCTTAGCTTAAAGTGATGTGGGTCTCTTAGTCTGTGAACTGATTCATATTTTTTATTAAATATGTGTCTCCAAGGAGAGAGGAGAGTCCAGGGACTCCTTCACACACCCAGGGATATAGATATGTCTGCAGATCTGTAACGCTGTATTTCATTCATTGTGTTTTTGAATCAGAGCACTGAAAATGAAAATTACTGTGATATTTCCAGTAAAATTGTTTCATTCTGACTTGACAGAACTCCCCCCTGATTCCTCCTGACAGGATGTCGTTCCAGGAATTCTTGAGGCAGTTCTCGCGCCTGGAGATCTGCAACCTGACTGCGGACGCCCTGAGCGAGGACACTCTGAGCTTCTGGAACACAGTCAAGTTCGAGGGCAGCTGGAGAAAAGGCAGCACGGCGGGCGGCTGCAGGAACCACCCCAGTGAGGACCTTCCCTCCCCCCCCGCACTGGCCACCCCTCACTGGCCACCCCTCACATATATGCCTGTTCTCAGCGCTTTTACGGTTTTACCCATTGATACAGCTTGACCATGCACTGAAAACAGGAAAACAAGTTGTGTACATGAGCTGTAATGCGAGCCAAGATGTGTAGCCTTTTATTCATAGATGTACCGCACTGAGGACAGTTTTTACTTCGGTGTAATTGGGTTCCTTGGGCCAGTTTGGTTTACCCAAGTGCTGATGTTACAGCATCACATGTACATGTAGTGAAAATAAAATAAGAAAACAAATAACAAAGATATGTAATAGTTAGTATATTATTAGGTATACCTAGCTAGTACTGGGTAGGACCCACAAAACCACTTCAGGAGCAGAAGTTCTGTATTTTCCGAGATGCCTTTCTGCACACTGCTGTACTGGGCTCCTGTTTTTTGCAGTGCTAGAATTCTGGCATTCTCCCTTTAACGAGGTGTTTTCACCCACAGAACTGCCCCTATCTGATGTTTTTTGACCATCACGGCATTCTCAGCGTACTATATACACCACAATGTGTGCAGATCCCAACAGGGCGGCTGTTTCTGAGATGCTTCAGCGCCACGTCTGGCACCAACCATGACACCACATTCGAAATCACCTAGATCAGAACTCTTAGCCATTCCAATGCTAATCTGTAGAATACCTGCCTTTCTTGTCCCTGTCTGTGTGCTGTATGTATGCAGATGCTGCCACATCATTGGCTATTTGGAGAAGCAGCTGTATGCACTAATGAGCAGGTTTACCTAATGAACTGGCCACTGAGAGTATTAAATGAATTTTGCTTGGCTCAATAGGATAGGGCTCTGTGCTTGTGATCAGAAGGTTGTGTGTTTGAATCCCACGGCTAGCAGAGTAATAACATCACCCTGTGCTCTTTGACACCAGGCTTTTGTGACTTGCAGGTCACTTTGGACAAAAGCATCTCGCATAAATAAATGTGCTTTAGGATGGCAGGTGTAGACAGCTGCGGACTGATTCACATTCCAGCTGTGCTCTTTACCTGAGCTGGTGTGAACATCTGGCAAATGCATCTTACAGTGCAGAGCTAAGCCCAGTCCATTAGCTCCTGATTTATCTCTATTACTGAAATAAAGGCATTCCTGTTGCACTGGTATGTGTTGTTGGTGACATTTCTCATGATTAACTTATTATTAAATATAATTCATGTTTTTCATAAGAGGTAATTCAGAATATCCCCAGAGTTACACTGTGGCCTTTGAAGTTAAAGTGCTTGTTTAGTCACTTTAATAATATTTTTCATGAATATCCTGGTGTCATGTGGTGCGGCTGGTCATTCATCCCAAATGATGAAGTCAGTCAGCAGAATACCAATTCTAGTTAGTGTTTTTCTATATTTGACTTATCTGTATATTTTACTGTCTACTAACCTGTCAGCGTATATTTCATATTATATGTTTTGTTGTTAAAGATATGTTCTTGAGGTCAGTATTCAGTTTATACCTCATCTACAGATAAGTGATTCTTCAAAGAGGGTACCAATTATTTAGGTCATATCCACTGTTTCATGATGTTAAAGCCATTTCTTAAAAGACAGAGATCAAAGGAAATTCTGAGGCACTGGTTTAATGTTCCAGGCAACGACGAGAGAGAGAATTCCTATGTTAATTAACTTGAGTTACTCAGCTCAGTGAGGCCAGTCCACCTATTAGGACTAATTGTGACTCATGATCTTAAACTAGAGGAATGAGTATATGAGTAATAGCAAAGCTAATATGTGGAATGAGGAAAGAGTATGCAATGTAGACAATGATCTGTTTATGTTAGTGACAGAGCTTATAAACCTTTCAGCTCTATTTGGGAAAATAATAATAATAACAATAATAATAATAGTAATAATAATAATAATATCATATTTATATAGTGTATTTCTTACACTTAACGCTTTATGATACATAAAATCCAGTGCAAAAACCACAAAACAGGAACACTACAAACTGGATGATGTATCATAACATTCCTGAAATAGATATGTTTTTAACTGGAACTTAAAAGTTGAAATAAACTGCATATCTGGTGGATTTCTTGGTATACGTAAGAAAACGAGTAGCAGAATTTTGAACGTACTGTAACCTTTTGCGGTATTTGGAAAGGAGGCCAATTAACAATGCATTACACTAATCAAGGCGATTATTGATGAGATTATGAATTAATGTTCCAGTATCAGTATCACTGAGGAAGGGACAGAGGCGAACAATGCTACTGAGATGGGAGAATACTATTTCAACCAGAGGGCTAATATCGGGCTGAAAGGTAAGAGCCTGATCAAAGATTACTCCTAAATTATAGACTGTTGTTGAGGGCTCTCCTAGGACTCCATTCACATAAACTTCCAAGACCGGCAGAACAGAAATGAGTGGATTTAAACCAACTATAAGAATTTCAGTTTTATCAGAATGAAGTTATCAGAAACTAGAGGTCATCCAGTGCTTCACATGACAAAGGCAGTCAAATAGTGAAGCAGGTGGCGTGGAGGTGATTGCATTGGCACTTATGTGTGTCATTGGCATCTCAATGAAAGGTGAGACCATGCTGATGAATAATATGACCTAACAGGAGCATATAAACCGACCCCTGGGGGACAACTTGCATGTGAGGTGCAGTAATAAATTTTAGTGTCTTGGGACACATAATGCTGCCGGTCACTGAGGTAGGATGTAAAAAAAAGGAAAGACCAGCACCAGCAATGCTAGTATCTGAAAGGGGGGAGAGTAGGATTTTGTGGTTGTTTAAAGCCAAATGCAGAGCTGAGAGGAGAAGGATGCTGGCTGCCCCAGAATCTGAATCTGGTCATTCTTCGCTTTCATGAAAAAAAAATCAATGCTACCAAGTGGACCAATCACAGTTCTTGCAATCTGCATCGCCACGACGTGTAGTTACATTTCTTGGGAGGTGCACATCAGGCTGTGGCGGGGGGTCCACTTTTATGCCGTATTTACAGTGTCAATTCGATGCAGACGTATAAATCAGCCCTTATACAGACTAAGTAATCTCTAGGGGGCACAACAACCCATTGGAATCTGGAGGCGGGAAGAACATATAGATTGTTAGAAAGATTAACATAAGCTTAAGTTTTCTGACTAATTCTAGGCAAAGAGTAATAAAAACAAAATTTGATTAGCTTGTGATCTGATATACCAATGACAGAGTGAGACGCAGAAATATCTGGAATATGGGATGAAAGAATGAGATCCAGTACATGATCTTTAGCATGGGTTGGGAAACCAACATGCTATACATAACTGAGGCAATCTAATGTGGAGCATAGCTCACCAACAGCACTAGCCTTATAGTTGGAATCTGCATGGATACTGAAATCACACAGTAAAATAATTGCAGGTGACATGCCACAGACAAGAGTGAGTAATTCTTTGAGTTCAGTGGAAAAAGTCCTGGTGGAGCTTAAGTGGTCTGGATTGGTAGGATACATAAGGAAGCCTGTCCAGTAATTTTAAAATACATATATCCAAACAATCCAAGTATATCCAAATCAATGACAAGTTTTACGGATGCACTCACATTTGGACCAGTTGCTTTGTACTGTGCCTAAGCACAACCGTCTGCCCTCCATACTCACCCTCTGGTCTGCTCTCACACGTTCGGGGCCAAAGCATGCTTTCATCATCACTATTCGACTTTTTGTGTTGAAGAAAGCATAGGAAGGAAAGTGCTATCATGCAGCAGAATGGAGTTCATGATTAACGTCCTTATTTTGCGGCTTATTTGGAATCGTTTTGGGCACGATGACACACGTCCCTCTTATAGGTTTATCAAGTATGCAATGCAGCGAGTTACATTTAATCGTGCTGCACGTTTAAAAAGAGCCCTGTATTTTACCGAATAATTCTGTTTTTGAGAGCATTTTTGAGTATTTTATCCAGTTTTTGAGCATTTTATCCAGTTATTCCTGGATACTCTGATCAGCCCAAATTTCCAGCAAACACTGCACCTGTGCCGTAGACCAAAGTGATCCTTTTGCCGTAAAGTTAGTTAAATATTTGTTGCTCCCCGATCTTTACAGCCTACCCGATCCAGGCCTGGGCATGGTTTAGCCTATCGTGCCCGGTCATGGAATGGAGCGATCACACTAGTCAGACAATCTGGACTTTGGGATTTAAACATGCTCGGGTTATACTACAGCCAGATCACCACCCTGGCCCTTCACACAGGGCTTAGACAAAAAACTGTAACCACAGGGGGCAAGCAAGTTCAACTGTGACAAGTCATTAGGTGTTTGCCAAGTTTCAAGGGGCAGTAGAATGTCCAGTTGTTTCAAGGTAGTCAGCTCTTTAAGAGAAGTAGCTTTATGTATTAAAGAGCAACAGTTTAACAGTGCAAACGGAGATTGTAAAGAGCATATTTTTCTTGATTACTCCACTCGACAGTGTCTCATCAAGCTATTGGACTTAATCCAGCATCTTGAAGTCAGACTTTTTATTGAGTCAGGCCTTGCAGACCAGATTGTACGAATGGCATCGGGGGCAGTGAGATTATTTTTGAATTTACATCCTAAGGAACACTGAATATATCACAGGTGAAGAGCAATATGATGTGCCATGTACGGTCTATATGTCTTTGCTTCCAATCAGGGATGTTCCAAGCACGAAGTTGTGATTAAGAATATGTAATTTTCCTCAGGGGGAACACCACTAACCAGCATCACGTTAGCCAGAACCCCCAAGTTATACCCAACTCAGTAATTAACGTAGCAACAGAGCAGTGCAGGCTTACTCATTAAGAGAGAGGACTTAAGGAAGCAGGTGAAGTGTACTGTAGTTCTGCTAAATGCTCCAATAAATAATTCTCCTTAGAAAAATCAAGGAAATAAATGTAGATCAGAGGTATGAATATATACAGCAACAGCAACAATAAACGCTGGTGAGAAGCAGCAGCCAAAACATGCACAGTGTCCCTCGAACGGAAATTTACTTTGTTTAGCAGATACGTTTGTCCAAACCGATGTGCAGATGAGGCAAATAGCACGTCACTCCTTCAGAAGTTGGTCAGTGTAGGTCTGAGGTCTTTAATGCTGCCTGTTTTGCTGTTCCTTGCTCAAGGCACCAAGATTTCATTACATTTATTTATTTAGCAGACGTCTTCATATAAAACCACGTACGACTGAGAAAGCCGGGGCAACAACATGAACCTGGACTGCAGAAACTGCTTTGAGTTCTTATTGCCCAGGGTAAATGACATCGGTCAGTCTTCCCTCCACTCCACCCATGGAGAACAATTGGCCGGGAGAAGAGAATCAGCTTTTTCTTCTTTTTAGGCTTCAAGTGTGAAGTTTTTTAAAAAGATGACATTACACCCTAGGCATCAAACATGGCTGCTGGGCACGTTTAAAATATTATTGTTGACGCTGTGTATGAACAACGCTGGGCAAAGTAAATGCTCTGTGTAAAAAGTATACAGTTTGATACTTATTTAGGATCTTAAGTGGGTTCCTTTATCTGTGAGTGTTTTGTCAGGTGGTGTTCAGTAATAGTGGCTTTGCCTAAGGTCACCTAGGGAGGCTTTGATTTCCTAAGTAGGTGATGACAGTCTGATGACTAATTACTGATGTCCTGTGCTGGCTCCAAACAGCTACACCTTGGTTGTTTGCAGTACCTGGCCTTCCATTATAGGCAAAATGATGTTTCTGCAGATCCTCTGGAACTGTAAGGCCACATCTTGCCATTTATGTCCACAGATACCTTCTGGATTAACCCGCAGTTCAAGGTGACACTGCTTGAGGAGGACGATGACCCTGAGGATGACGAGGTGGCCTGCAGCTTCCTAGTGGCACTAATGCAGAAGGACCGGCGGAGATACCGCCGGCAAGGCCAGGACATGCACACCATCGGCTTTGCCATCTATGAGGTCAGATTGTTGCGGACACTCTAAGCCGTAGGTTGGCAAATGACTGCCCCCAGGCCAGATACACCCCGGAAAGAGGTTTCCTTGTTTAGTTTTCATCTAATAAATGTAAGATGGCATCTCACAAAAGCTATTGGATGTGGATAACGATTTCAACAGGCTTACACAACTTATGTATTTCCCAACAAATGTTGCGTAGTATCTTACTAATTGATATAATTATAATTAATATAATTAAAATAATTGATATTCACACTAAATTAATTTAAAACATACAGCTGCAATTTTATGCGTCTGTATAATTACGCTGGCCCCTTATTGAGCACTGTTGAAAAAACTGGCCCGTGGTTGAAACTAATTGCCGATCCATGGTCTAAGTGTTGAAGATGCACCAACTGTCATAGAGCGATTTTTGGCGACAGAGCTATTGTACACCCACGCATGGTTGAACTAATTGAATTTCTGCTCATTAGCTGACTGAGTAACTGATGACTAATTTGCTCAGTTCAGTAATGTGCTATAACATGCATGCCCTAGTAAAAATTATGTCTGCATGCTTAAATACTTAAATATCTGTTTTAAATATATTTATTTTGTATTCATTCAAATTTTGTTCAGTCAAACATTAAAAAAATTATTTTGAGTATACCACCATTCTTCTCATTATATGTTATGTTTTGCTTTATTTTTCAGGTTCCCGATGAGGTAAATGTTATATGTTAATCCTATGGTATCTCAGTGCTGCACTATTCATTCCATTGCAGCCAGTAATGCACTTACAGTTCAGTGCTCACAGAAAGACTTGGGATGCTTGCTTAATTTTATTCATGTAGCAAATTTATTGGTTTCATAACAAAAGCCCATTGACAAGCAATGTTCAACATATCTGCACATATCTTTTGCTCTGACATTTTCTTCTTATTAAGTGTCATAATTTTTTTGACTGACTCTTTCAGTTTTGCTGTTAATTGCAATTGTAGACACTGGCTCGCAAAGTGACACTAAACACACATGTCAGGTGTTTTATTACAAAGGTGTTGCTAATCAAAAAGCACCCAATGTCACTGCTTGACAATGAACTTTTTAACTCCGAACAGCTCATTTAAAACCTTTATTTGGGTTTCAGTTTATTACTTAAAACTACTGGTTGTTTCTAATTTGAATTTTTTGTAAAGTGATTATTTTTGTTATAAAACAAATTCGTTTGCAATATTTTTACTGAATTAAGCAAGCATCCCAAGACTTTCCGTGAGCACTGTGTTTCACATAGACAAAACCATTTGGTAATTGAAACTAAACCATTTATGGTCAGCTGACTTTCATAGCTGAGGGAACTGTAGACATGGGGCATTATGATCATGACCCCAGATCCTGCAAAATAGCCCGTCTCTGCCGTATGACCCTGCAGATCACACAAGTGTGCTGTCACACAGTCCTATCAGCTAAACACAGTCTAGCTTTGACCTCAGCCAGCACATGCAGGGCACCCCAAGATCTGTGGTTCAGCATCAATCATTTAGACCACCAGTGGAGCCACTATTGCTAGAAGCCAATTACTGTCATCACAAGGCCGCTGATTTGGAAATGGCCACCCGCCACCCAGATTCTGCAATATCTGTCACGCCGTTTCTCAAGTTTAAGGGCTGTCAGAGTGTCCACCTGAAGAAGGACTTCTTCTTGAAGCACGCCTCCTGTGCGCGCTCCGAGACGTTCATCAACCTAAGGGAGGTGAGCACCCGCCTGCGCCTCCCGCCCGGGGAGTACGTGGTGGTGCCCTCTACCTTCGAGCCTGGAAAAGACGCTGACTTTGTCCTCCGGGTCTTCACAGAGAAGATGTCAGAGTCCCAGTGAGTATTGGGAAATCAGAAACCCAGATCTATGGCAACAGGTGATGCTGTGATTAAGTCTTCAGGGTCAAGTCCAAGGTGGTCAACTCCTTTCCATAGTGCCTGAGAAGCTTTCAGTTTGGCATAAGACCATTTATTGAAAGGAAGTCATTATGCCCGTAACAAAAACAAAGCCACTTGTGGCTACAACACAGCGTCATACTACATTACGGAGCTAGGCTAGTACCCGTTCCCACAAACCTCATCACTGAAATGAGTCGCCTTGTAAATAATCCAAAGTTATAGCTGCTGCCTCCTAGAGGATGAAAAAAATTAAAATTTTTGGTCTTGCCCTATTACCGTACTAGATAGAATACTACACCACGCACTTAGGTTCATGAGTATAGTGGCACAAGTGTATGATTTTAAACATTTTCAATAAAATATAGTATAATTTGCATTAGGGAATGCAGCCCATAAAAAATTATTAGCCCTTTAAAGCATTTTTACATCTGTATAATTTATTAGTGAGAATGAAATCCTCTGTAATAAGTAACACAAATTCCTCTAAAACCACAGCTGCTGGTGCTGGTTCTGTAGGACAGCTCTGTGTTACTCTCTGTCAGCCCCATCTGGTTATGTCTTCCTTTGAGTTCTGGGGTCACACTATTTGCTTGCAGCTTTTAGTTTCTGAGCTGGTTGTGATCATGCAACAGCTGTATAACTGATTCTTATTTTGATTTTTATTCTCCCTCATGAATTAAATACCTGTGTATTGTGTAATCATTGTGTAATTATTGTGTAATTATCATTTGAACAGATGGTCCCTCTTGTGCAAAAATTGAATAGCACACCACTTCCAGATATAATTATGGTTTTAAATTAGTTAAAATTAGTTAATAGGCATTATAGATTGCTTAAAATATGTTGGTGGATGGCAGTTATCTGCATGGTATTGTAACAGTTCAATTCAGAATATCAGATATAATATATGTAGCTCATTTGCTTTCTGTTGAAATTCACATGATGTACGTTTTTGTATGCATTGTTGAGAAAGCTGTTATGATCCATCAGATAGGTTGGTTTTGCTTGAAACACCCAAATTATTAAAAATGTTATTTTTTTCTGGGAAACCATTATAAAGGTAATTTTGCTGCCAC
This sequence comes from Mormyrus iriodes, assembly GCA_011763525.2. Lineage (NCBI taxonomy): Eukaryota > Metazoa > Chordata > Actinopteri > Osteoglossiformes > Mormyridae > Mormyrus > Mormyrus iriodes. The sequence continues at coordinate 17,283,227 of JAAGVU020000041.1, read as the reverse complement.
TTTACTGAGAGAAAGTGTGCATTGAAAATCGTGTTGTTCTTTTTTTCTCCCAGAGAGCTGGACAATGACATAGTTGCCAACATAGAAGATGAGGTGAGGAGACAGAATCAGTTTCATTACAAGCAGTGTATTATTATGTGATGCTAATCATCTGAGGTTGATGCTTATGTCACATTTCAGGAAGTCTCTGAAGGCGACATTGATGGCAACTTCAGGTCAATGTTTGCAAGGTTGTCTGGAGAGGTGAGCGTCATTGATCATGATCTTGGAATTATTTGTAATTGTGTTCTGTTCTGAAATACAAAAATCTTAAGGCACTTTTATGAGATAAGTGCTTTTGGCATCCTCTGAGAAAATGTATATGATTTCTGTTCTATCGTAAATATTATAAATTCTTAATCATCCCATCTGAACATGACTGGGTTTTCTCTTTTTCAGACCCCTGTGAAGTACAAATGCACTGTCTCGCTTACTGAAAGCGATTGTCGTTACGTTATGTAAAACGAATTTGAAAAATTGTAACATTCAGTGACAAGTTTAAATCGATTACAGCTGAATCGAAACCATTCTTATTATCCTGATAAACACTGGCAGACATTTTTCTAGTATTCTGCTAATGAACACATGATACACTACAATATCAGCCTCTCACTGCTCACTCTGGGTAATGTTTGATGAAAAGCATCTGCTATTCCTGGATGGATGGATGGATGGATGGATGGATACTTTATTAATCCACGGTGGGAAATTCAGATTTACATATTCTCCTGTAGTACAGATGTATAATTTTATACAGATGTGGAATTAATATGTCAAGGAGTCCTAAGAAACTCACTGTGTTTGGCTGTTTCCTCATTATTTTCTGTCACTCATTGTTACACCAACAGCCATCGTCATATTCAAACATTTGCCTTTAATGTTATGATGATTTTGGTGGCCACAACACTGTCCTGATGCTAAATGACATTATGATATTTCAGGACATGGAGATCGCAGCTCATGAGCTCCGAACCATACTCAACAGAGTGGTTTCCAAGCGTAAGTATGTCCATGTTGGCTGTGCAGTGAAATATAGTGATGTGACTATTTTTTATGAAAACGAGCATACATAGATGATGAGACACACAATATTTAATTTTTTTCTGCTGTTAACGTCATCAAATACTAAAATATTAAATCTGTTTAATAGTTAAAATTTGTGGAGGAACATGTCTGTAGAAAGTCTGTCGGGAGATGAATGCAGGTGCTTTACAAAATCTCTTCTAACAGAAAGACAAAACAGTGTCTCTATAATGAAGTCATGTGAGATGTAAACATGAGGAATGACATGTGAAATGACCGTCCTGTTGGTTCCTCTCTGTATCAGACAAAGACTTGAAGACCGACGGCTTCAGCATGGAGTCGTGCAGAGGAATGATCAGTCTCTTGGATGTATCGTAACAAATTCAGATTTCACATGAAATTGTAATGATATTTCCAGTGGTCAGCTGATTAAAATATTTCATTTACTTTGCTGCAATATAGTATATGTGTGTGTGTGTGTGTGTGTGTGTGTGTATAT
>JAAGVU020000041.1:17263295-17275288 GCA_011763525.2 Mormyrus iriodes | reverse complement strand
TTAAGAAACTCAGATATGCAACAACAACAACAATAATAATAATAATAATAATAATAATAATGAGGCTGGGCGTGGTTTTCTTTTATAACGTGCTATTCCGCCCACAATAAAAACACGGTTCTCCGTATCCCTCCCCAATGACGCTCCCGTAATTATCGTATTCCCCACACTGCTGGGTTTCATAAATGCTACACGCTCTACTAGCTAATATACTTCATGAGCTAACAGATTTCTGGTAGATATTTCTGGTAGTTTCTCTTTATCTTCTTTACATAACTTCAATAGCAACAGTATATCAAGTGACTGATTTGGACCTCAGATTTACCAATTGAGGTATCATCAGTAAACACGACCCAGTCCATTGTCATATCGTTATCGGTTATCAAGGAAGGATTCACATTTATTTGGTGAACCCTTTGACTAGGGTTACGGTCGGTCTGGAGCAGCTTTTCGTCGCGTCAACAATTTCATACAAGTTGGAATTCATAAAGCTAATTATTTTTATCATGTTGGGTTTTAAGTGGAAAATTATGGGAATAATACGTGCTCCATGTATTTTTTCCATTATTAACAACAACAACATTTTGTTCTACTAATATTTAAACTTCACGGTACGTGTTAAACACCAAACACTTTATACCGGCAAGCCCCATGCCCTCTGATGGGATTCAATCGGGATTCAGCCTTCCTGGTCCGTCCCTTTGTCGCGGGGCATGTGTGGGCACAATCGCGCCTCCATTCATTATTTTATCCCTCTCTCCGTGCGTAGTCAGTCATTTATTTCTAAATAAAAGAAAAGACTTCCAACTTCCACATTGTTGCAAACTGGCATTTTTATTTTAGATTTTCGATGCTATAGCTGGCATATATATTTGCTAGGGCGTCTGCGCAAGCACGACGCATGCTAGGAGTGCAAAAAAAAGCCTCATTTTGCGGTGACGTCCTTATTCCAGCGAGCAAACCGCCCCCTCCTCTCCCCCTGCCAGCCTCGCTTAGCGGAATGCGGCTTCGCCTTCACCGGCCCACAGCCGCAGTAAGGTGCGTGTGTTTCTCTCTTTTCATTGTTATGTAGGGGAATGCTTTTTTTCCTTTTTTGGTGGTGGATTAATTAAGGGAACGTTTCGTATGGAGATCCGTCTGGGAAGCGAGTGAAGACGAAAAAAAGCCGAAAATCCAATTGGCATTCCAGGTAAAAAAAGAAGACAGTAAGGTTGCGCTTTTTAACGTTTTGGTGATGAAGCTTATTATCCGGCGTTTAACGTGCTCTGTCGGAACCATTACTCCCAGGTAGACTTTAATTCCCGAACCGAAGTGGCCGTGACCTGTCATGCATATTCCTGCCCGTCTTTATTCCCAGCCTCAATAACGTGTGGGACGGCGGTATACTTCCACAAAGCGGGAGGACGTATGAAAATGCATTTCGACGACACGTTTGATGCTCGATCAGATCAAAGGACAACTTGGTCCGACCTCGTCTTAGCGTGTTTTTGGTGATGGTCCTCAGTGTGCGCAGCCGGCGAGCGCTAATAGGATGTCGGGGATCTTCTGACGTTTGGGGTCGGAGAGAAGCTGCCGGATCTCCCCAATCATATCAGATCTGCCGGCCTTTTGGTGCTCGCAGATAAAGCATTTAGTGGCCCAGCCCCAAGCACGGTTATGCCGCATGTATATGTCAGATGAGCCCACCGGCGTTAAAAATATTACCGCCGGCAAATATCTCCAAAATGCCTCCTGCACGTATTGCAGCCACTGCAGCTGCCGAGGGAGGAAACGCCGTACCGTCGAAGCTGCTTAAAGCTTTGCGGGGTTACGCTAGCGATGGGCCTCTTTTTATCATTCATTATATTCTGCATGTGTTATTTTCCATCTAAACCACATATGAAATTAAGATACTTAATGCCTAACCAAGGATGGGTCCTGATGGGCGAAAATATGTACTTAACTAGATCTCCTTTGTTCCTTTGTGTCTTTTGTTTCTTTTTAAGACCACGCTGTTAGAAAGCAGCTTGAGGCAGCGGATTATTAATAATTGTTTTTCTTTGTAAGCAGCTACAGTTAATTCCGTTTTATTGTATTGAACATCATTTTGGGAGTTTATAGCTAAATTTCAAAACCTATTACCTCAACACAAATACGAGCGGAGTATGTAGCCAGCATGTAAACTTAAAAATTGGAGTCTATTAATTACTTATTCCTGGGAAAGGGTTTAGGGGCTTCACAGCAGACTTGATGGAGAGAATGATGGAGGGATCCCCTCGCAGACTTTTCCTTTTAGCAGCAGGCACCAGAATTTTACCGAGACCAATTAGCCAGAGCCAGATTACTGTTAATCCATGTATTTTAATTTGGAATGAATTGTGGCATCTACCTACTGACAAGTGCAAATACTTACTTTATGCTTATACCACACATTTTCAGGAATTCCCAAATAGCACAGCGTGTTTAAAGATAATCTGTTCAGAATTAAGATTTTAATTGACATTATAGTTCCTGTAATATATATAATTTTAAATTCCATCTAACTATTCTGTAATGGTTTTGTATTCTGTAGTGTTTTTCACGTCTATCTCAATATTGACTTGCCTTGCACCCTCATTCTTGATGTAGCAAGCACTCGCTCTTAGAGATTTGCTTTCAGAAGTTAGACTCTGTGCTGATCCCCAGTGCTTGGGCCTGTTGGTGATGCGGTTAGGATTTTTGTCGTCGGTGTGAGAGATGGGTTATTTAATCTCGCCGTGGGCTAACAGAGGGGAAGATGCTGTACTAATGTGGTCTGCTTTCAGTGAGCTCTGTAATCCTTGTTAGCATTTGTTTTTCACAGTTCAGTAATTCTCCTGTTCCTTATTTTTGACAGGATGACCAAAATGCAATGTCAATTTGGGGACTCGAAGCAAAAGATCACAGCTCTGATTCTTGCTTTTGTTCCTATCCCCTTTAGTAAGCCTGCTCGAATATGGCAAAAATCATAATCATAGTTATTTTGGTTAATACTGAGATCATGATTATTAACCACGATTTATTCATTGATTTTGGAAATATTATGCATTTATTGAACTTTTAAAAAAACTTGTCTTTTTAACTGTGGATTTCCTTGAATTTTAACTGTCAACTGGGACACAAATGAAAAGGGGTTATAACACAAGAGAAAAAGGGAACATAATTGCAAAAAGGGTGCAATAATCATTTTATCTCAGTTACTTTCTTTGATAATCACTGGAAGTAAAAATTTTAATTTGAAATTTAAATTTCTTTAATTGCCCAGCCCTACTGTTTTGTATAGTTTGGCCTGAATCACATTTTCATCCACATGTTATATTTTGTGTTTCACTGCTTCCGATGTTGAAAATGTAAACTGTTTTTGTCCTCATCATGTCTCAAGCAAAACCGGAGATAGTTTTGAATGACATTGTCTATCCAGAGCAGAGGGAACTCACTCTGAAAGGGTGAGGCTTTACAGTTTGGGGGGGGGGGGTTGTTACCTCGCCCCGAAGGGGCCGTACTGGCATGTGTCTTTGTAGATAACTGCTCTACGCCACAAATTATGGTGTCCTATGCCCCTCAAGGGGGACCTCATGAACATGAAGGCTGAAATATTCTGTATTTACTCAACATGTCATGGAGGCACTTTTGGATTTTCTTAGCGCTAGATTCAGGTAAACTGGCAGTTAGTGAACCATATCTTGAGTTTAGCCAACCTTATTTATTTTATGTTGGTATCACTAATTTGCAAACTAACAACATAATGTCAGCCAGCTATAAGAAATGAAGTACATCGTACATGAATATTTATGAAGTGAATAGCGTTGTGCTCCTGTACCTTCCAAGTGTTTCCATGTTCTCGCTCTCTCTCTGTACTTCCTCTCCCAGGCCCAGCTGAAGTGGACTGGTGTGTCAAAATTGCCTGTAGTGCGTGTGCCTGTCTGTGTGCTTGTGTACATCTGTGTGCACATCCAGGGTGTCCCCTGGCTTGTTCGTCCTACAGTATCTTTCAGGCTCACTGCAGGTCTGCTTTGGATATATTGTTATGGAAAATATGTGGAAAGTCACACTTTTTGATAGTGTGCCTCATTTTTATATAGGCTTTTCTTGCTTCACTACCAACAGTTTCAAAGATTTAAAGCCACCTCATAAATTTTTTAAAAATTAAATGCTCATTAATATTTGGCATCCGAAAACCTATTTATTGCATCAACCATTTCAAAATTTATGGAATAATTCTTTGCAAGCTTTGTGTAATGTCTTTAAAACCATAAAATATATTTACTTTCTTAACCATCTATGTGATGGAAGAATTTGTGACCCTAAAATGTCTGAATACCTTCTGTTCTGTGATTTGCCAGTTTAGCAATGTACACTTTTTGTATCATAATATCCAGGCCTCGCCCTGCATCCGTCTTTTCATGTAGACATTGCAGAGGTTGAAACTGTCTTGCAGAAAGCTTAACTCCCCTCACTGATGTAGATAACTGGGAAAGATTTTTCCTTTGAAGTAGTGATACAGACATCGTCTTAATCAGCCTCTGGGCAATTTAGCGATGCCAGTTAGCCTATCTTTGTGTGTTAGAACTGTGGGAGGAAAACTGCATGATGGGGGAAGCGGCCAAACTCCCCACCCACACTAGAGAGAAGCAGGAATCAAACCCCCTGCCATAGAGGCGTGAGGCAGCACAGCTACCCACTGCGCCACTGCCCCTGCGGCCTTATTGTGCTTTAATAAGTGTCTATGCCTTTTTTTTTTCTTTTTGTAACAAAAACTGCATATTTTGGACCACTATTCATATCCGAAAATCAGCTGATCAGAGAACTTCCCAGGAAAGCCATTCACACCCTGGCCACTGGGATTGCATTTGATAAAATTTGTTATTTTAATGTATTTTTTTTTTCCTTTTTCTCCTCCTGCTGTCATCAGTCAGGGTTATTTTTGCCATCGACTAATTACAGCTATGTGTCCTGATGTTCTCACTTCATCGTTATATGTCCAAGGATTTGCCGATGTCCATGAGCCCCTAGTAGCTTCAGTATGAGCCTCTGTCCTTTGGCTGAATTCTGCTTTAAAAAGGCAGTCACCTCCAAAATAGTTTTCAGCCATTGATGCAGATGAACAAAACAAACAAACTATAAATTTACCTTGAACAGGAGTAAGAATAAATAAATAAAAAATAAAGAGAGTAAGAATATATAAATGGCCTGCCTGCCTTACAGCAACTTATCGTAGTCAAGGTCTTTGGGGGAGAGGTGCTGGAGCCTGCAGCACATGGTACATCCTGGACAGGATGCCACTCCGTCACAGGACACGCACTCTGTGGGCAAACTGCAGCCTATCTGCAAATGGATTGTGAGAAGAAACCCATGTGACAGGGAGAGAACATATAAGGAACAGGGGTACAATCCAAACCCGCAGCACTGGAGGTGTGAGGTAACAGTGCTAGCCACTGCATTCCAGAATGAACAAGCTTTCTGAAATTATCCATTAATTTCAAAGGAAGTGCCTGCTGTAATTATCCAGGGTAACAAAACACCAGAACAAAAGCCTCAGTAGCCAATAGTCCATGACACTGGAAAGAGATCTTGTACTGCTCCTCACCGAGAGGCCCTTCAGACCCTCTGTCTCCTTTCATCAGCTCCAGTGGAACTCCGGACCAGCACTATAAAGTGAGAGGGGTGTCACGAAATATTAAAGGTTACCCTTTATATACCAAGGTTGCAGTTACTTACCTGGAAGGTTCTCATAAAGGGGAAAAAATATAGTTTTTCAGCACAAATGCCTCAATAATGCTAGAGTTCATAGTGGTTTTAACCCTCAGGATCGGTGAAGGTAAAACAGCCCAACAACATTAGTATCCATATTTCGCCCTTGGTATGATATTCCTTTCATATGCTTTCCTCCTATAGCACCAAATTACCATCAATTTGAATTGCTAAACCCCCAAATTTATATACTATATATGTTATGTTGCACCTGATTGATGTCTGCATGTAATATGTATATAGCACCTGTTTGCATTTCATGTGTTAATGGACTTTAGGGGGCTTCCTAGGGAGTTGTGGGTGGCCTTTAGCAAAGACTTTCTCCATGAAAACTTTCAAGGAGACCACTACAGTTGCCTAACTGCAAATCTGGGGCCTCATTAAGCAAAGTTGCTTGTGACTTCTACGCAAAATTCCACATTTATCAAACAAAACTTGATGGGCAAAAAATGTGTATATTTGTGGTAACTTGCATCCTTGATATTTGGGGTAGGGCAAGAACAACACCTGGGAATTTTTACCGTCCTCGTGTACTTCTGTTCTTTGTATAGGAACCGGTCTTCGGCAATGGAAAATCAGGGTAAACGGGTATGCAAAAACACAAGTATAGTGAAGTTCGCATATTGCAAAACACCCAGAATTTTTTTTGTGCATGCACGTTTTTTTATGATGAAATTTATGCAAAGTTTGATGTATGAGTTCACTGGTGCCTCTGTAATGCTCCTGCAGTGACCTTGCCTCTTCCTCTGCTGTCTGAACCATCCTCCTCACTTTGCTTTGGGACGCGACGCCTGGCACTTTATTGCTCTTTGCTATATGCTTTTCTATCATAATCGTTCCCCGGTGGTAATGAGGAATAGGACATTTTCTGCTGAATTTCCTGGTTGATGTGAAGGTCAAACAAGTATTTTGCTTTGTTCTTTCATTCTGTCTGATAGATGACATAGGGGTTTTGATATGTCTCGTTTCTGTACACCGGTGAAATACGAGGCCATGGAGGCTACAGTGTCAATGCATCACGACTGATACGGGCTCTGATGGATATTAGTAAATATCTGTTATTATTTTAAGCAATTTCTATTTTAAATCTGATTTCACTGTGGAGTTGAATTATATTTCAGTTATATTTTTTTTGTGCCTAAATATTACCTTACCTGTTTTTTTTGTTTGTTTTTTTTAAAATTCTGCCCGTTTTGGTAATCTTTTTTAAGTCAGATCACCTGGTAGCAGTGACATTGCTCAGAAGGACACTTGTCAAGCACATTATTCATATTCCTGTTTGTTCTTTGTGAATTTGATTTTCAATGCCTGAATGTTTTATTTGGGTAGGGACAGCTGCTAATTTTGTGTTTAATTTTCAGTGTTAGCTAATAAACAGTCTGCACGCATTAACATTATCCACCGGGGGCACTGTCCCATCATCCCATCATCCCTGGTGAGTGTGGTACAGAGCCAGGCCTGACCGGGTGATGCCTGGCATGCGCTCGGTATCCTAGAAACAGTGGGACCTGGTGACTGCAGAATGGTTGCTAGGTAACACAGGTGCAAGGTGCCGGCAGTATTTGTCATTTGTCAAACTTCCGCTCTTTTAATTAACAACATTTTTATTCTGCCCCCTACCTTTACAAAAGTTATATTTATGGTGAGGAGAATGGGGGTGGGGGGACTGAAGCCAGAATGAGCCCCTTGGTTTTATAGTACAAATGTTCTGATAAGCAAAGAACAAAAGATGTCAAATAGTAGTGAATGGGTGACAGTGTCTTTGTGTCGGGTTATTTTTCTAGTTTTTAGAGTTAGGATTAGGCTGTGAAAGCATTTAAAAATTAGGATTCTATCCTGTGCTGTTTCCATTGTTGGAAATATTTATTTTAACTAAAAACACATGCATAATACTTTTCTTCCCTCCCCCTTGGGGGTACCACTTAGAAAGTCAACAAAAATATGTGTGAGTGTTTAATCTAAGCATTTCATAGTGGCTTTCAGATGACTTTTTCTGTTTAAAATTTTAATTGATCAATTCAGACAGATGGAGACTCTTTCGTGATTTATTAAGAATCAAACATTTAAAAGTAGTTTGGGAAAAGCTGGCTGTCCTTTGGCATTTTCCCATCAAGTGGCGGGTGTGTTGGAAACATGCTCTGGACGTGTTGCCCAGGGCAGTGTCCCCTCCATGACTTTCCATAATTTCTTTTGTTCATATAAAGCCATTTCAGGAGACAATCTGTGATTCACACATTTCACACTAAGGGATAAAATTTTAATTTTAACAATGGGCTAATGTAATTTAAAACCTTTTCGTATGTTGTATGTCTGTCTTGGCGTGGGAGAATTGGGGGGTTATACTTCATGTTAATTTAATTTGAAAGGGTGGCAGTCTCTTGTACTGTGACGACGTGTGTGTGTGTGTGTGTGTGTGTGTGCGTGCGCATGCTCATGAGTATATTACATTGTGGGGCCCAAATGTCTCTACAATGTGATAAAGCCCTTTTATTTCTATTACAGATGGCATGATATCATTTGCAAAATTAAATCTGTTGCCAGATTAAATATAAAAAAGAAATCAATCACAAAGATATCACTGTATACCCCAAATAACTATTTCTCATTGAAAAGTACACATAAGTCTCTAGTACAAAATTTACAATGGAGCACAGATTAAACACTTGAGTAGTAATTAACCGATTGTTAGAAATAATGTCTGAAGACAGCTAGTTAGTGTTCAGACTTAAGAATAATCAGCACTAGCCTTACGTGCATAGCAGCTTTATTTTTCTTTCACTGTGAAGTACAGTAACCCCTTCACATTCACAAGGGTTAGGGGCGGAACATCCCTGCATGTGAAAATTTGTGAATAACAGGCACCCTTAACCTCAACCCATAACAGGCTGCTACCTGAATGCTAAACTAATGGTTTTTTTTTTGGTTTTTTTTTTAATTTTTTACCAATTTCTAAACAAACGTTACGGTACTGTACACTTTGCATGTCAAATTAATTTGTCACTTCCCATCAAGACCTTTTTATAAATATACACACCATCCAGTACATTTGAAATTACATTTGAATGTGTGAAGTTACTATTGTACGCACTGGGAGCACTGCGTTTTGGACCTGTTATTAAAAATGCACAAAGTTAACGGCAGTGAAAGGCTTAAATGTGACTGTGAGAAACTCACAAAAATATCACACGTGAGTTGCCAGGACAAAGATGCATGGCGCACCCAAGCCAAAACTTTTAATATTAAAGATATCGTGTGCACTTACATTAACAAATATTATGTATCGCTATTTTTATGTATTTGATGATTTTATGTGATCCCAATCATTTTCAGTATTCATTTTGGCTTGCGTGTCCTGTTTGGGTTTGTGCGATCTTTTGGCCGGCTCCAAAAATAATCCTGTTTAGTTGTTCACTGCTAAGTTGTGAATAACCAACCAATTTTTTGCCAGTATCACCTCGATACTGATAGTGGGTAACTGATTGGTGCAATATCTAATTTTGACCTTGTGGTCAAATTTTTTTTGGTCCCCACAAAGTGAAACTCAAATCTGTAAATGCAATTAAAAAAATGCCAAAAGACTTGTATTTTGTTTAGTTACTTATGGTTAAGATTAGGGCTGGGTAAGTTGTCATAGTTGGGATTAAGGATTTGCCCATAGAAATGAATGGAGAGTCTCCACAAAGATATAGATACCTTATACATAGCTTGTGTGTGTGTGTGTGTGTGTTTGTGTGTGCTCATACCCCAACCAAGGTCTTCCCCTGCTTTGTGCCCTGTGCTATTGGCTTGCAGTGGTTAAGTGGTTTGAAGGTGGATGGATGGATGGTTGGTTGGTTGGTCTGCCTGTGGAAATGTTTGAAGAATCCATCAGGAATTATAGGTACTGTTATGATGATAAAGATTTTCAAAGTAATTGCCAGTTGGTAATGAGATTTCTTACAGATGATAAACATGTAAACCGCTTGTCTTAAACTCATTTCATGGTTTTCTTCGCATAGTTTTGTTACCTTTAATTATAGAGTCAGGCTTGATTCCAGGTGTGCAGTACATGAAATGGGTGGAAAAAATGAAAAAAATTGCACCAGTACCATTCAGAGAATTCTGAGCAAATTTAAAGCTGCGTCTGCTGAATGCGTAGGTGAGAAACTAATATGTAAAGCATTGAGGGTTTTCAAAGCCTGCAGAAGGTATAGCCTGCTTTGTGGGCTGTTGTTCAGGGAAAAAAAAGTAGGGTGAAGTATTTGAAATGTTCTTTAACAACAAAGGGAGGCTCCCAGAGGAAGCCTGAGCCGGTTTTAAATGAAAGGACAGAAGTCGGAGATGGGGATAAAAAGGGCGGCGTTCCTTAGGAAGCCTGTGATCTCGGGGGGGGGGGCGCTCTCTGGAGATGCTTCCTTACAGAAGAAGGGAGAAGGGAAATTATCAGCCATTTGGTAAGGAAGTGTTTCATCTCTGAATGGTTTGTCTTTCTCGCCTTTTGTGAAATCTGTTTTTCATCCTTATTTTTAGTGCCTTTTTATTTGGTCTGTTGTATATCTGGTCTCTACATCTCTTTTCCTGAATTGTCTTTGGAAATGCAAGAATTGTATTAATTTAGATGAGATTAATGATTGCATGCTGGAGCACATTACTCTGAGAGAGGGACATCTACATTTTCATGATCTCCTGTTTGTGGTTATCCTTTAAGAGCCATGTCATAATGATCTTCCTAAATTAAGAGGTTCTCTTAAAAGGAGAAATTATGGCTAGGCCTATAAATAAACAAATAAATAAATAAATATGTTTCAGAGAAAGTAGATTGTTTCTTTCTTGCAAATATTGATGCCAATGCAATAATATTTTGATACCATTAAAGAGTTGCATTTACACTGCTGTATTGATAGGTGATGTTGTCATGACTATGATGTAATGTTTTTGGGCTGTCATGTGACCCTCTTGTATCATGTGACCTCATGTAATCTCCTTAAACCACAGATGAGGTTGTTTTTTTTTTGGCCAAGTTATTTTTGTTTTTACTTGGACATCTTTAGAACCTGCTTTTTATATTTTAGTAATGTAATGATGTCCAGTTGGGACTAGTTTGAATGATGTCCAGCCCCGGCGGGGATCGCGTGCAACAGTCAGTTAGATCTTTGTAATCCAATCACACAGTCAGCGGCACAGTGATGTCAAAGTTGTGCCGATCTGGGTTTCATCGCAGGAGTCTATTTCTAAACATTCGATCTTTTGTAGTTTAAGATGATGCACTGATACAGTTTCCTGGGCATTCTTGCATATAGCGCTGTTCTGTCTTGAATTCTTTGAGATATGAAGTTTACTGTATCATTTATGGTTGACTTTTCTACTTTTAACCTTGGAAAAAGTTGGATGCTTGATGAATGGTGTGTTGACAGATGTCACTGCTAAAGTGATTTGGGTTCCGGTACAGTTACATTAATTAGCGGGTGCGGTTTCTTCAGTTTCACATTGACAGTGGATACTTGGTTCTATAATGCCGACCCAGAGGAGGCGACCTGCACTTTCCCCTGGGATTAGAAGGTTTCTTCCTAGGAGGATCTGTTTGTCAGCAGTGTCCATGTCTCTGGCTGGCATTCAAAAGGACCTATAGATAGACTAGCTACCTATACCTTCCAAATTCTTCATATTTATTTGTCTTTCGTACAGAACGTTTTTACAGTCTTACATGTCTGTAGTATATGGAACACGTTTGTGTTCATAATCAATAGGATAAGAGTAAAGGCCTTTCACACCTAGTCTGAATTTTTCATGTGTGTCTTTTTAATCCATCATCTGATAAAAATCGTTATGCACGGAATCCTTGCACACTGAGTCTGATCCGTTGTATTATTCTATAATCGCAAAAATTCACAATATAAGACAAAGTAGAGTCATGAAGCAGTGGGGATAACTTTGTGGTCTTTTCACTACTGACTTGGAAAAAAAGAGAAAATATTGAGTCCCTCAGATCCTGAGAAGCCTTCAAGAGCAGGGAGAATTTCAGCGGCCGGTATGGGAACTGTGGAATTATCTCCATGCCTTTAAGGTGCATTTCAAAGTGTCAGTGGTCCAGTTTGATACACTTCTCACAATACTGGAACCACGCTAAAAAGAAGATGACCTATTTCTGTGATCCAGTTATCCTGCCAGATGCTGTTCAGTACTGTCTAAGGTACACACACACACACACACACACACACACACACACACACACACACACACACACACACACACACACACACACACAC
>JAAGVU020000041.1:17245267-17263195 GCA_011763525.2 Mormyrus iriodes | reverse complement strand
CACACACACACACACACAAAGTAAGCTCTAGGTGATTGGAAGATATTTAGGGCAGAGCCTCAAAATGCTGCAACATGCATACAAGATCACGGTCAATAGCTTTTGATGGATGGGAAAAAAGACAGAAAATCAGACCTGTTCCCTAGACTTTAATGATGGATGAAGGTTTCTGAGTCAGTGTGTAAACATGATTGACACAGTGTGAGGTTGTTTCTAAACATGCAACAATTTCAGACGAAAAATAATGGTGTGGAATGGCCTTAATGCTTAAGAAAAATTGCTGTCACATTGGACAGAACCGTATTCATTCTTGTATTCAAATTGTCAAGTCAAATATGATATTGTGTGAAATCGATATGTTAATAATACCGCTTATCAGTATAAATACTGTGTTTTTGTATTTATAAATTGCCTGTTGCTAAGTAATGAAATAGACAGCAGTCTGCTCGCCTAGGAATATTTTTGATTTTTTGAGGAATCGTGCAGTTTCTGGAATTTTTGGGAAAATGCTGATGTACTTCTTGTCCAGGATGGGAATGCAAGATTAAAGTCAGCCATTATGAAGAGGATTTAATCTTGTTTGGTTTAGATGCACAAAAATGAGTGATGTATCCAGATATCCCCATGTCAGGGCCAAGCCCTTTGTATTCTGGGTATTGAATGACTGAGGTCACCAAGTCGTTAAAGGAAACCTGTTGAGTAAGACTAGAAGACTAGGACAAAGTCCACAGTGTAAATTTGCTACCATCTTTAAGTGCAAAGCACAGATCACCTAACAGTATAATAATATTTGTGTTCCGATATCCATCCCTCCATCCATCCATTGCGGAGGATCACAGACAGCTGGCAGCCTGTGCACTGAATTGGGGAACACCCTGGATTGGATGCCAACACTGACACACATTTACTCTGCAAACGTGCCTCTGAAGCTGTGTTTGTCATGTCATCCTCCTGAATGCATTACATCGCAGCCTTCGCTGGTCTCCTTTACACATCGACATCCAGCCTTATTCTGCTCTCCTTCACATTTTCACAGTGGTCAGCTTCAAACAGTGGTGGTAATTTGAAAGCTCTCTCCAACAACCTGGCATCTAGTTAGGGGGGCGGTGTGTGGCTCTGCGAGTTACGATGGTCATTGGAAGGTGGCCGCTTTAGATCACAGGCTTGGCATTAGGCCGTCGGGCCATCGGGCAAGGCCTTAAAACCCCCACTAAAACGTAGTATGTTTATTAACGAATACATTTTTTTTCCCTCTTCTCGTTCTGGTTTCTGGATTTCTATTCTTTAAGGGGCAAATAACCATCACAGCACACCTAAATAAAAAAGTTATCATTGTAACCTGCCACCCTCCCGCCCACTCTCTGGGTGCGCCTTTTGTATGTTCTATCCATGTTGCACGGATTTCCTGCAGGTTCTCCCCCACAGTCTGACGCCATCTGCTTGGGCGGCCTGGCGTGTCTCGGTTGCCCCTGTTCTTGTGTGCATGAGTGATTATGAGCTCTGCGACTGACCAGCATCCTCTCTGGAATGTTCCCTGGCCTTGGGGGTCTGTGCTTCCTGCCTGACACCATGGCCCTGTTTAGCAGAGGAAGTTACAGAAGATGGATGGATGGACATTGTTGTTTTATTGAATATATCCAAAAGGCACTCAGGGAAGTGTAATACATCCTTCAAAACCTTGCATACAGATGTACAACCAGAACAAATGTCATTTAATATGTCAGTTGTTTTAGATCTCACCAGGGTTTTGGAACAAGTATAGATCTCTGCAGTCTGGAGTGCTGAGCGTGTCAGTTAGTGGGCAGTTTGAAAGGGTTGTGGGCGTGTCCAAAGGGTTGTGGGTGTGTCTTAAGACTAGTGGGCGGTTTGAAAGGTTTGTGGGTGTGTCTAAAGGTTTGTGGGCATGTTGAGTGTGGCAAGGTGGGAGGATCCACTCACTTTGTTTTGCGCTTTCTGGTAGCATGGCACTAAGTGTAAACAAGCATAGGACATGTCTTGTGCTTTATGAACCAATATGAAACAGGCATTTCAATATAACTAACTGTTAATCATAGTCATTGCCTGACCTATTTCTGGTGAATGTCTGGATTCTTTCTGAAATAATGTTTATTGATGGCGTTTTTGGCCAATAGAAGTAACCTTTTTTTGTATCCCCGCTCAATTGCACACATTGACTTTGACACACCCATCCTTTGATATGTCCTCTACTCCGTGCTACAGAGACTCTCGTCTCTTTTGGTATCAGTCCCCTGAACCATCACTGAAACACTGTTTATCCATTTTCCCGGTTTGAGGGGACACATTCAGAGATGTCGCAGGAGATAATGTTGTGGATGACGCTCGAGTTGGCAGGAAGTGACATTGCGTTTGCTGAGTGATGGCGCACAGCTTGATAAATGAAACTGCTCATTTTTATCCAAGCCTGGTCTGTCATGGATTGTGATTGGCTGTAATTAAATGGCTTATCTGCTTAACACATAGTTATCGGCATGCTGAGAGATTTTTATGAGGGGTGTTCTGCAGAAATGAGATTTAGTGCAGCATAGGGACAGTTACTTTGAATTGGAGTTGGACTGAATAACGCGTGTGGTATATTTTTTTATTTGTTTATATTATAAACTTAGAATTAAACACAGGCTGTGAATTCGGACTTTAAAATGATGCTGTTCAAGTGGGTTTTCCAGTATGCTTTAAAGTGATGCTACTCAATTAGAACCATTCTTGCAGTGCCTGTGTCAGTCCAGAGAGGTGTGTATGTGTGTGTGTGTGCGTGTATACCTGTGATGCAGGTATACCTTACATTGTGGGGACATTCCCCACAATGTGGTGATAACCTGTTATTTTGACATTGTGGTGACCATTTGTTTTGGTCCCCACAAGGGGAAATTCAATTTTATACAAATCTGTGACTGCAATCAAAAAACTAAAAATGCCAAAAGACTTGTATTTTTTTTGGTGCGTGCGTGCTGTCACCACCTTCCTTCCATGCCTCCTGGCTTGATCCCCAACCCTCACCTGACCCCCCCTGACGGCCTGGGAGGCATTTTTCCTTCCCTCTCTCTGCTAGAACTCTGAGCAGCAGTGGGGGCCCCGCCCTGCTTCAGCCAGAATGTCCCCGGAGAGGCTTGCCTGTATGATGAGCTGGGCAGATGTCGCTCCGCCTGCGGGAGCAGCATGTTTCAAGATTAAGCCAAAAACCTTCTGGTTTTAGAGAAGCGGTATAAATTTTAAATGAATGTACCTGATACAGGAGCCTGCGGCCGTGCCGCTGATGGATCTGTGCTGCATTGTGTTACGCCGGGCTGCTTGTCCTCTCCCTGAGACAGGCTGACCTTCTTTTTCATTTCTGGGAACCTCAGCATCTGTGTCATCATCTTATGGGGGATTTTCCTGCAATTATCAAAAGTCAGGACAAAGCAGCGCAATGCAAGTTGGTCATTGTCAGGGCTGTTTATCCCTTAAGAAACAGGAGACATAATGCATCATACAGGCTGTAACAACAGAGGGAACTCGAGGAGGAGGTTTGTATTTCACCTGACTACCTGCGGCTTTGCCTGTGCACGAGGTTACGAGATGAGGCTTATTTTACTGTATGCGCGGTGCTAAGTACCATGTATCGTGGTAAGCAGGGTTGGTGGCTGTGTAGACTTTTGTTAATTCCTTGTACGTACAAGAAAACTATTCAGCGGGCGGCAGTGAATCGAGGCTGACGGTGTCACCCAGCAGCAGTTATGGGTAAAGCTTCTCAGCATGTTTATTTGGGTTTTTAGCGCTTTGGCTGCAAAAGCGAGCGTCTTTTAAGGACGGACATCGGTTTCCACGTACAGCGGGATAATGCACAGTCTGCCGGCCTGAGTGTTGCATTAATATGAGATGTATTATTAGGTATGAGGTGCTGTTGAGGTTTTCTAGCACGATGACTGGAATTTTCCGGACGTGTTGGTCTCATTCAGGTTATTTTTGCTCGGCATGGGTAAGGTGGAAAAGAAAAAGAGTGAGGGATGGGTGGGGGTTGGGGGTCCGTGACTCAATTAAAACCTGAAGCTGCTTACGGAAAGTGAGTCGAATTTTAATAATTAGCTATTTACAGACAAAATAAACACAGATACGTGTACAGATGATGCTCAGATGGTGTTGAGGGTTCACACGCAGTTTGCCTTAATCTGGGTTTTTGCGCATTATGTAATGCAACATAGCTGTGAGATATTTACATATTTAGAGATAAAATTTTGCATTTTACTGTACAGCTGGGAGACTCATCCTAGGCATCCCTAGGCATAACCAGTACAAATAGGCATGTGAGGTGTTGGAAAAAGCTGTGTGTGTGTGTGTGTGTGTGGGTGGAAGATCAGTGGCAGCGTGTAGGTCCTTCAGGGAGGAGTCATTCAGCAGGCCGTGGTCCATCTGGCCTGAGGCTCTGGTGCCGTCACGCAGGATTGCTGCTGTCCTTCAGGATGCAGAGCCATCGACCCGCTGGAGGATGAGACGCCTCTCTCGGCATTTACTTAATTACTTGCTGTTATTCTGGTAATTTATTCTCATAATTATGTACCTGTTCCATAAGCTATGAACCTTTTAAATTAATTAGGGTAATAATTATTCAAAATGCATACTTGTAGGATAATCGGTTCAAGAATTGGGGCAAACAGTTAACATGTATTATGTGGATTTGTAGTAATTATAACAATAATAAAAAGTAATAAAAATCATCGTCATCGTCATCCTTGTAAAATGAAGAGTCAGGCAAGCACCTGGTAAGCCTCAAAAAGCGTGTTTGTCGTGTACTGCTGCTTACTTACAGTCTGTGGCAAATATCGATATTGGTCGCAGTTTGTTTATCATTTGTTAGTTTATTGCCCTTGGATGTCAGGATGAAAAGTGATTCTATTTTTCCCAGAAGAACTTAGCAACTTTATAAATGGCATAAAACAGGCTACTTTTGTCAACCAGCATTGTTCTTGCAAGAGGTATGATAACAAAATGAATGAATGGATGAATGGACAATGACATTCATGACGAGGAGAGTTATTTTAATCAGACTGCAACTTTGAGGGTATAGGTGCGATTATACAAAAGCATGACTGTCCATGCATGCGATCTTGCCTGCCAGTTGAGTCTTGCTATGAACTCGTCAGTGGGTTATCATGGCACCCTGTACTTTTAGTAAGTGGCTGTAATAATGCAGCCTCTGTGTGTATGATTATTTATCTGTATTTTAAATCACTGCCATCCACTTCACGCAGTATATCCACTCGTCCTTTTTCCTTCATTTCTTATACAGCACTAGGTTGTGGTGCATTGCTGGATACATACACACACACACACACACACACACACAGACATTTGTATTCTTATCTTTGTGGGCATCATCCATTCATTTCTATGGGGAAAAACCCTAATCCCAACAATGACAACCTTAAACCCCCATCCCTGTTCATCCCTAACCTTAACCATAAATAAGCAAACAAAATTACAAAATACTTTTAGACATTTTTAGTTTTTTGATTGCAGTTACAGATTTTTATAAAATTGAGTTTCCTCTTGTGGGGACAACTGTCCCCACAACGTCAAAATAACAGGTTTTTATCACATTGTGGGGACATTTGGGGACAGTATGGTGCATTACCAGAGGAGCTTTGGGTCGTTGTCATCTCATTCATGGGTCTCTTGACCCATCAACACATTTTAGAGTCTTAGAAGTTCACTGATTTTTCGCTGGTAGTGAAAAAGCACGTGTCTGTATTGGCTGTGTCACAGGCCCTGCTTTATAGTTGGTTTTAAAATGCATCTTGGGTGATCGGATCGTAAGTGGACAGCGATAAATACAAGTGTCAATGACCACCGAGATGCACCGTGATCTGATCGCTCAGACCACCTGCTGAGGTGGTCAAGGACACGTTTGTCCGAATATCTTTTGTAGTGTAAATGCTGATGCATTCTAATGTGTCTAACAAGGACATCAGAATAACGGGTCAGTAATGAAATGTGAATGTAGGCGTCCAGCAGGACACCTTGGAGATGCATCACATGATAAATGATGATGTTTCTCGGCAGTCTGCTTGTGATCCAAGCATCTAAGATGCATTTTGTGTAAACAGGGCCACTGTTATATAGCAAGTAAGTGAGTGTGTTACCATATTAATGAAAGATGGCTTCTTAAACTTCCAAAGAAAACCTACTGCACTACCAGTTTTTATTAAATACCATAGTGCACAGACACATGCTGGTTTTGAAGGGTGAATGGAAGCTGACACAGTAGCAACTTGTTGTACGTTCCACTGGAAGACGTCATGTTCAGTCACATTCAAGGGTTTGCTCACTAGCTGGCTGATTTACTGATTCTCCCATGGTAAGATCATCCTCAGTCAGTGTGAATTTACTCTCATACACAACTGTCCTGGGCAAGTCTGTGTGTCCATAAGTCCCAAATTCAAAGCGTACAGCAAAATGTTCTGGGCTGAAATTTGGTAGCTGACATGCATTATTCTACCTGTTTAGTCAAAACCAGACAGGAGAGACATCCTTACCTCACATGACATTTTTGGTGGCATTAATTTTTGGTATCCCTAGTCCAGAAGAAGCAACTTTTAAATGCTTAGGAATAGAAGAAGAGAGAGAAGAATTAGTATGTTGGGGAAGAATGAGAGTGTGGAAAATAAGGATGATGGAAATGAATGAATGTGAGAGGAATGTCGTGTCATTAGCCTTGCAGAGTATTATTTGTGTTAGAAAGGAAAGAGTACTTTGGGGGCAGAGAATTACCACGCTATTGTTCAGCTTTCCTGCCTCCCTGAACATTACAGGATGGTGCGTGCAAAAATAAAACAGGCATTCTTTCAGTGGATTAAACATGTTAATAAATGGAACTGTGCATTGGTTCATTTAAGGCGGTGATTCCTAACATCTTTCTTTGCTTGGTAACTGAACGCCGGTCTTTCAGCGCATCTTGTCACCCAGCATCTCAGCTGTGCAAGTTCTGTGTATTATTATATAGCTATAATTACATCTAGACTAAATAATAATTATAAAAATACTCAAGTACCCAACTTCTAATGTAATGCATTGGTGGCCTTGCAAAGTGTTTCACAGAAATTCAGTCACGTCACGTAACACTTTGATATTTTGCTTTACTAAGCAGCTCTTGGCTGTCTTGTTTCTAAAAACAATCTTAAATTCGCGGTGTACGCGCTCTGAGGCCTGTTTTTGGAAAACACCATTTAACTTGCTGTTGCTATAGGCTAAAGATTTTAACAATGAGGCACATAATTGAATTTCTTATGCTAGAATTTGGACAGATGTAAGTGGTGCAAACCAAGGACAGCTTATCAGCCAAAAAAACAAAAAAAAAACAAATCCCATGAAATTCAAATCTTGGAACAATTTTTTTTTGCCTCCTCTGGACACTGTATCAAATTCCAGAACAATCCTGGAGAATCCAGTGGCAGTAGCAATGCTATCTGTGACCTGCATGGACGGAAAACCTAGTTCTGTTATTTAAAAATGGAGTCAATGGGAAAATTTGTAGATTCTCACCATGTTTAAAAAAATGATGATTTGCTTCCGGGCGAATTTCTGAGCCCTTCTGAAATGATGATTCCAAAGCAGGCAGAGACGGGGGCGTCGCCCGCTTCACCATGGGCACTTGCAGGTATAAATTTAGCATCAGTGAAAGCTTGGTTTTGTTACCCCTCATTGCTTCTGCTTTTTTGTATCTAATTGAATTTACAGGTGTATTGCTGTAGCAAGTCACCCTTTTGCCTTTTGCTGCTGAATGTGTGCAGTGGGGACAGTGAGGCCCTGCCAGCCTGCCACAGGGGCCCAGGGCCCGGCTAGCACAGCGAGGGGTCTCTTCATTCCACTGCTGCCTCTGTGATGTCAGGTGGCACTGCCCCTTAATGAGACTGTTGGGCTCCCGTTCTGTCACACATTGCTGGAATCGCTGGTGACCGGGGATATGCAGAGGGTCCTGGTGCCCTAATGGGAACAGACAGCTAGGCTGGGCCTGCAGTATACTGTGTTTTAGTGGCTGTATGCTGTCGTGTTCTGGCTGGGAGCAGAGATCCCCCTAAGGGGCACAGACCTGAGTTACTCCTAGTATCTGCAGAAGATGTTGGCTCTGGGGGGACGTGGTTACTCAGTGGCTCACTATAGCCTTGCACCTCCAGCATTTGGGGTTTGAATCCCAAATGCTTTCTTTGCTTTCCTCAGACACGCCAGACACACTTTTATGCTATTTAATGTAAGTGTATGCATGTATGTGCCCTGTGATGGAATGGCATATCATCCACGGTAACTTCTACCTTGTGCCCTGTGCTACCGGGGAAAGGCTCCAGGCCCCCCCAGTCACCCTGACCAGGGCCAGCAGCTGGAAGACAGATGGCTAGATGTTTCCTATTATTTGCTAGTGTTCAGTCTATTCCTTTTTTTGTAAACGCATGCATGGTAGATAATGGTGCTCTAATCTGATGTCACCAAGACTGCTCTGGTGTGTAAAGCTGCCTTTGGCTCCTCTGTCTCTGGCCGTCGGTAGGTCTCCCCAGCCAGGTTTCCCTAAGTGGGTGGGGGTAATCGACATTATCGTTATATGAGTTCATAATCATAATTTTATGTGCAGTGCTGATGTGGTCAAATTAGCAGGGTGAAAGTTCATTATAAATTAATAGATTCTTTAATTAAATAATGCTTATTTTGCCTTTCTAGGGGTTTGAATGCATTTAAAGTGCCTTGTTGAGCTCTCAGTGTTAGTGTAAGTTTTTTTTGGAGCTTCGTCAATGTATTAGTGATTTTTATCAAAGTACCTGCTTCAGCCAGGTTAGGACTCATTTCGCTGAACATCCTGCACAAAGGCTGGCTGCGTTGAAGCCCCCGTGGCACTGATGGGCACACTCTCGACGTCTCTCCGCAGATGTTAAGCGCCCGGCCGTGACGATGCTCCTCGTGCTGATCATGGTGACGGGCGTGTTTGGTGCACGGGCCTGCACGGCCCCCAATAACTGCTCCATTGTCTCCAAGGATTACTGCTACTCTGCCCGCATCCGCAGCACCGTGCTGCAGGGCCTGCCCTTCGGGGGAGTGCCAACCGTCCTCGCCCTCGACTTCATGTGCTTCCTGGTAAGCTGGCGGCTTCCTGGGGTGGGGCTGGGGGGGCACCGAGTTCCCCTGTCACCAGAGGAACCTGAGTACCATCGGGGGATTTTATTTTTTTTGTTGTGGTTCTCCGATGGTCCTTTTTGTAAAAAAATAAATAAAATAAAAATCATTTAAAGCAGGCAACATTAACAGACACCTGGTATCAGATTTTCATGGTTGCCATTGACTACTAATTCTCACAGTGTCAGAAATGGTAAAGCAGGGGTGTGTGAGTAATGGTGGTAAGCAGACAGATGCGATGGGAACCTTACTGAAGTCTTTCAGCGTAAATGGGCAAAGCTCCATCCACAGCTGTGAAAATCTAAGCTCTAAAAATATCATCAAATGTATTAAACCATCATAGCTTAGTTGGTTATGGTGAGCACCCACTTAACCCATGAATAATTAAACAGCCATGCAAACATACTTTTTTTTTGCAGTGTCCTGATGGTTAGATTTCACAAACCTCCAAAAGCTTTCAATATTAAATGCTAATAGTTAAAAAATAATCAGTCATGCAGAAAAAACAGGATAACCGACAAACTCGGTGCCTGTTTCTGCTAGATGTCAGATTTATAACATTAGTAGATTTCACATTCCATAAGGAGAGGCTGACATGGAGCCGGTAAACTTAGACTAGCTAACTGGTTTCATTAACTCGGGGATTGTCCTGCTTCCATCTTGCCTTGATATGTTTGTGTTGTTGTACATGAGTTCAGAATCACGTCTGCAGAACTGACGGACGAAGTTACTGCTGTCAGCTGGAACAACAATGAAATTTAAATTTTTTAACATGAGCATCAGGGCTGTCACTACAAAACAAACTAATGGGCAAATGAATGAATGCGACATAAGAGTCTTTCTTTTTTTGAATCCTGAGATCCCATGAGAATTCAGCTATGTCAGTAACTGCATCACATTCCTTTTCCATACGAATCCTTTTCGCTGCTGCAGCACAGAAACATCAGGATTCAAAATTCATGTCTCCCATGTTGAAGTTAGCAACCCGTCAGAGAAATGGGAATCTCATTTTATACTTACAGCTGTTAAATGTAATCCTGCTATGTTAATCTGGTGTTTTGGGATCGCGGGTGATCTCGCTATTCGCCTTGTTTCCCTTCAGGTCCTTCTCTTCGTGTTCTCCATCCTGCGGAAAGTAGCCTGGGATTATGGGCGCTTGGCACTAGTGACAGACTCAGACAGGTAAGAACTTGACGCTGTTCGCTCAGAAGCCAGTGTACCAATGCACAGATGTCACCATCTGAGTTTTCTTGTATAGCTTCTGGTTTTAAAAGTCCTTGCGGTGACTCTTCGATGTAGATTCACGAATGGGAAACCACAGATGGGTGTGTTGATGTGAATAATTCATGTACACGTCTCCAGGAGGAAACCTTCACTGGAACTAATGTATATTTTTCATTCTTGTTTTTCCAGACCTAATGTTCTAAATGTCTGCTAGTGAACTGTTGGAAGTTGATTCGCCAGCCTCTATTTCTATGTTTTCTAGACTTTGATATGTGCTAATGATAATCTCTTCAGTTTCCCGGTCCCTGTCTTTGCATTCCAAGGTCTTCTAGACTCAAATGTATAGAACGTGGAGCGAATCTCTCTCCTCCTCATGAATATCGGTCTCCTTCTTGGTGCAATGACAGTCACGGCTTTTTTGTCATTACCGTATGAATCCATCCGTGAGAAACAGCTTTGCTGGAAGGTGAAAGATCCGTTCAGACTCCATGTAAACTCTGCGCCAGGGAAGGCAGTGACCGAATCGCTAAAGCTTTTCTCCCCCTTCACACTGCTTTTGCCTGCAGGCTTTGAGGTTTCAGCAGAGGCTTCATTGCCATGTCTTGGGAAATGCTTTGAAGAAGTGTAATATAGAGGGTCCTGGTTCCTGGGTGCTGATAGAGACACACCATTGGCCTTTTCCTTATCTCATACTGACAGTCCATGATAAATGCACAGGCACAGATGAGCAAACTCAGCTAATATAACAGCTTTTTATTAGCTTATCTCTATGACAGTACTTGGGTTATTTGGCAATATTCAGTGTTCCTCTGGTAAATTGGCTAATCTAGCAAGAAATGAAGCATACTTCACATTATGGCTCGGTGGTGCCCCCCTTGGTTCCCTGAGGCTTCAGGGTTGCATTAAGGCCGTCACGCTGTTGGAGCCAATCAGAGCTCTGTGACCGGGCTTGCTGCCCTTTGGTTGACCATGTGACTTCCAGGATTTCTTGGTCCTTCAGGTCAGCTTAACCAGAGGTGGGCAAGCAGCCTGCAGCCACACAGGATGTAATGCTGTCATTCTCTAGGTGGCAGTAGGATTGAAAGAGAGAAATTTTGAGCACCTTAATAATATTTACTACTTTGTCAATATTATATCCATCCATCCATCCATTTTCTATAACCGCTTATTCCATTTCGGGTCGCGGGGGGGTCCGGAGCCTATCCCGGAGGCTACGGGCGCAAGGCAGGGAACAACCCAGGATGGGGCGCCAACCCATCACAGGGCCAATATTATATTATTCCTTATATTAAGATATTATTCTGAAAAACGTTTTACAGATAACACATTCTAGTGTCCAGTTATCATAAAACTAAGGGCGTGCTTTATAGATATAGCACTTTCAATTGGTCTCTTGATTTAACAGAATTAGCTTAATTCATTTTTGCATATTCCCCTTAAGTATTAAATGATTTGCACAAGCCTTTCCTTTATTCCCATTAGAAAAAATAGCATTTGTAAAAATGTGTCATTGTTTTCCTTAACAACAGGAAACTGTGTGGTGTGTAGGTTGTGTAGCAGCCTTATCAGGTCAAACATGTCTCTCATCCCTCACCTCCACAAATGGACTGTTCTGCTGCTGAAATTCTGATATTAGCATATTGGACCCCAAGAGAGTGCAGCTGTGTCTCTGAGTACCCCCCCCCACAGCACATGCACCTCTGTAATCTATGTTATCTGTTTCCCATCTGCCCCCCCCAACCCCGTTCCTCTGTGAGGAATTGATTGCTGTTCCTTCCTTGAGTCACTGTGAGCGGGGGGATGGGAAATATGTGGGGGATGTGCTTCAGACTGCCCTTTCACACCCCCCCCACACACCCTCTGAGGCCACTCTCAGCTGTCACTGCCCAGTCCATGTTGAAGAGCACAGAGCCCCCTCTCTGCTAGGTGGCGATGTCACAGATGGTCACCCTGTCGCCAGACGATGGCTCCTTTGTGTCCCTGCACCGTTGTTCGCTCTTTCTTTGTCTCCCTCCCTCTCTCCCCCCCTCCCTCTTTCTCTCTCTCTGGCAGGATGCGGAAAGTGAATCACCATGGATACCTTGTCCAGCCGTTAAAATTTTTCTAACTCAGAAATGGTGTATTGTCCTCACTTTAAATTCTTATACAGCTTAAAATCTTATGCTCCTTTCGGGTTCTCATGGAGTCGTTTGTTACAAGGTGCATATTTAACGGTCGACTAATAATGAGGAGCTGTGATGTTATCTGAGAGGCGATTGCCATGTTTGTTGGGTACAATCATATTTGCACTTCACAAGTTGTTTACCTTTTTGAAAATAACATGTTACAGATTTGTTTAGTGACCACAACTGACTCATTATTCTATCCTGCTAATTTTTCTCATTTTTCTTTTGAAGACTGAAGAAACTCTTCAGCGGCTTGGACGAGCGGGAATAGTATGTTCTGACTTTTGAATTTGTGCGTCTCCTGCTACGCTGGTTTCAATGACTTCTCTTGCTCATTTTCCCTTTGGTGAATTAACGGTCCTTTTGTATGGACCTGGGGCGTGACTCTGTGGTGGGGGTTCTCTCGCCGATTTCCTTCAACTTCTGAGCACTTTGCCTGCAGTTCCTGTGACAACGGTTGAATCCCTGTGGGATTTAAAGTGCAGTTCTGCTTTCTTATTGCCTAAAATCCTTTCACAGTCTGTTCTCTTTGCTGTGCGTGCACCTTCTTACCCGTCTGATTTAACCAAAAATGACCAGAAGAAGTACAAAGGATTATGAAGCAGCAAACAGGTAATGGGCATCAGATCTTGGTTCCCTCCTGACTCCCAGGGAGGCGTGTAGCTCAGAGCTCTGCCAGGATCCCTGTGAGGTTAGCAGTCATAGCGGTTCGATTGGGCCTCACTTTGCACCCCTGCAGAGTGCTGGGGGGGTGGCTGTTTCTGCTCAAATAGATATCTGACTATCCCGAAATGATTCATTCCTTGCGAATGACATGGCTTTGATCCTGGGGGGTTCTGGGTAATCTAGACTGGTGGTGTAGCTCTTCCTTCGGGGTGGATGACATGGCCAGTGTGTCACTGGGAGCTTTTATTGCAGTTTTATTGCTTCCAGTGCATCTGTAACCATTGCAAAATCGGAGTAGTTTCATGGGGGGAGACATCGTTTGTCTATGGCTGGGTTTATGGCCACTGGGGGGCGTATTTATCATTGTGGTGATACTAACAGGTACAAACAAAATCATGACGTGGCACATAACGAACAGGGTGACTATATTCAGCAAGAGGTCATCCTGTATCACTGCGAGTGATCATGTTTTTAAATAGCCCAGAGAAGGCAGGCGTGCAGTATAGCCTTACGGCGGGGTGTTTTAGTAATGCAACCCTGTTTTACCCAAACAAACAGCCCATCCCTCCCTGGCTAAAGTTAAGTGTGTGAGTGTGGGGTCAGACGCCTGGGGTCACACTGCAGGCCAGGAATGGAGGTTTTACTTTCATTATTCAAACTTTTAAAAATATATATTTATACATGTTAATACGTCATACTGGTTAGTTTTCAGCAACTTTACTAGTTAACAGTGATAAAATGACAATAGTGTTCTGTATATAAGAAAAGGATGATAAAATGACTACTGTAAGAAATTTCATCTACTGACAAATGACTGACAAATGTTCTATATTATTTTTTATTTTCAGTGCAGATAAGAGTAATTACAAGTGATTGCAAGCTTAATTACAAGCTTAATATCCTGATTCCTTAATGTCTATTCTCAGATAGTGAACTGACAATCTGATTGATTTTTAAAGCAAAGTTTTTTTTTTTTTTATCTATTAGTGAGCTGAGAAACCAATTCTTTTTTTAAACCTCCACAACCTATTTTGAATCGCTTGATAATTACTGGGCAGTTCCTGCAATTCCTGCAGCGCTCCGTGTGATTTCATCGTGATCATGGGACTGCCAAAGCTGTACGGATGACGGGTGGATGGTGACATGCTGAGTAATTAAGATTTGAAAACACCAACTCTATTGAGATTAGAAACGGCAGATCAGTAAGAGACTCTCAGAGGCAACTGCGTGTTTTTTTTTTTTTGTTGTTTACCGAAGCTCTACTTTAGGGGTCTTCCTGCATGGTCCACTGACCTGTTTGCAGATGAGTATCTGTGCTGCAGTGCACTGGGTGTCATGCTCACAGGTGCGTTAGGCTTCAGAATGCCTGCGATAATTTGCATATGTGTTAAGCACCTAGATAATCAGCCGCCAGGGTGCCTACAGATCATCAGTCTGTAAATTTGCCTCCTTGGCCTAAACCCCAGCAAAATGATGAAATAAAAATCTGCTCCCAAAGCAAGGATAAACCTGACAGATTGTTCCAGAAAAGCTGCCCCAGAGCTATAGTGCTGTTACAGCTGTACTGGGTGCTATGTGACACGCTGCCCATGTCTCCAGTTGTGACCGTAAAGCGCAGTGTCTTTCCCTCCGTTTTGATGACGGTAAACACATCTCCGCTGAGCTGCTTAATGACGACTACCACTGTCCTCTTTTGGCACCTTTCTTCCTTGGGGACATCCAAGCTGGGTGACTCTTAGCCACAGTAATTGGTCTGCTCTCAGTAGACTCCAGTACACGTGTAGCTCCCAAAGTCCTTAGCTTGCGCATTACCCACTTTTTTTGCTCGTAGATGTGTGAAAGTAAATTAAATTAGGTCTTCATGGAGAGAATGGGGCGGCTTGACGACGTCATTCTCACCAGCCAGAGTGGTTCAGCACCCAAAACACCTCTTTGTGTGTTGAGCACTGGAATTAATTGCACATTAGTCTTAGTGCATTACACTTTTTTAGATATGCAGGCAGAAGCAGGTTTTGAGAGCAGGCCAGGGTAACTGCTTCACGCCTGAACTAACTTATAATGTTATTTTTGTTGTTCTTCTCCTAGTGTGGCATCGGCCCTGCATTCAGAAACGCCTGATCGATATGAACGCCTCACCTCCGTTTCCAGCTCTGTTGACTTTGAACAAAGAGACAATGTAAGCCAGTGATCACAAAAATGGATCTGTTGTTCATGTTCCCATCTGTCGGTCAGAGTCCTCATCCCCAACTGCTCTGCCAGTGGTACGGGCACCACTTATACACTTTCCTGGAGAGGAAAGCTCTCCAGTTGATGTCTGATCATGTTTGTTTGCAAAATACTTGCATTCTCTTTGTGTTCCCACCTCTGTGGATTGTTTGAAGTAGTTTATTTAGATCTCGGTCTAGACAGTGGTTTATGGATAGGTATAAATTTTATGCCAGGAGATCATCTATGTATTGGTGTTCAGCTGGGTTAAAGGTGAACGTAGCACACTGTGGGTATTAATTATTAAAATGGAGCATAGAATTAAGGGAGCATGGCAGCTCGTTAACGGCCAAGGAAAAGTCATCATTTAGAGATGCTCATATTCATACCTTTCCTGGAGAAAACTGAACTAATTCAAACTGCAAACCCCTCTCTTTTTTTGAATTTAGGGTTTCTGCTCTTGGCTGACGGCAATCTTTAGGATAAAGTAAGTATAAACTCATGATATTGCCGTGGAGTCTTGTGATTGGTGTATGGTCGGGGGAGGCAGTACAGAGCCTCAGATGGCACCTGAACAAACTCTCTATAGCTTAATCCGATCAGTGTTTCTCAAACCGGTCCTCTGGGACCCACAGAGGATCCACATTTTTGTGTTCTCAGATGGTCCAAAATTTCTGAAAAATGGGAGCAAAATCGTGGACCATCTGGGGGTCCTTGAGGACTGTGTTAAGAAACACTGATTAGATAATTAGATAGGAGCATGTGAGTGACAGTGTCCACGGTGCCTCCTGGTGGGCAGTATGGATGCATGCTAGCTGGACATACTGTAGCTAGTGGAGCCTTGGGGAGTGGGGAGCCCTGGGGGGCTATTCTCCCATGAGCCACTAATTGTTCTCCTCCTTAGAGACGAGGAGATCCGAGAGAAATGTGGCGAGGACGCAGTCCACTACCTTTCCTTCCAGAGGCACATCATTGGGCTGCTGGTGGTCGTGGGGGTGCTGTCCGTGGGAATTGTCCTTCCCGTCAACTTCTCCGGAGATCTGCTGGGTAAGAGTGGCCGGGGCGTGCAGGGGCAGTGCTGAGCTGCCTGTCGCCCGCTTCCCCTGGGAGCCTTTGGCACCAATGATGGATGGCTAAACATGCTTTCTGGGCTAAGAGCAGCCACACCTGACTGTGCTGGGATTTCACTCGGCCTTTGACTACAGTTTAGTTTTTGTAAATACCTTTTTCGTTTCTCGGCATTGTTGGCTCAGAGTGGAGGATTCACGTTTACACCATGTGCCAATACTGTATTAATTCCTGCAAGATGTCATTGCTTACATAACGACCCCTAGCGTGCCTGGACTCAGAAATATTCAGCCCCCTCCTGATTTCCTCCTGAACCCAGCTTGTGTTGTCTTCGACAGTCCCCACCAGGTTTCTCAAGTGCTTGCGTCAATCTCCCATTGGCTTATGTAACGTTCTCTGGTCCGTAATGGGATCTCACACCCTCACAGGGCAGAGTAATGGGCTCTCTCTCCTGCTGAGAGGCATCTTGCAGTCGAGCACAGCAGAAGGATGATGGCTGGCTCCCTGGAGGCTCTTGGCATTTTTTCATTTCTTTTGGTTTTGTCAAACCGCACAGGTAGACTCTGAACCCTGTTAGAGAGGATGTAGTGCAGAGCTAGTGCAGGGATGTGCCTTTTTAGGACTAGAAGGGCCTGTATTATTTAGACGCAGAGTGATATGAGTTTGACGCAGGGCTCAGTTTGAAATGATCAGTACTTAATATGGACTGTCTACCATCCAGTCAGTTGTACTCAGAATGTAACTGATGATATAGATGTAATTTTTGATAACGGAAAACTAATTGTTCTAATATTGAGTATCTTGACAAAACAGTTGAATCAACTCAACTAAGAGTTTTTTTTTTCTTTACAACAGAGAATAACGCTTACAGCTTCGGACGAACAACTATAGCAAACCTAAATTCTGGGTAAGTACGTTGAAAGATTTATAAAATTAAGGAGTGAAGTGAATGAAATGATAGCGATATGTACATAGAAAAATCTGGAACTAAATGCTGTCTTATGGCTTGTGTCTCTTTGGGGCAATGAGATGAGGGGATGTTGTTTACGTTTCACAGGAATAACCTCCTTTGGCTGCACACCTCATTTGCGTTCATGTACCTCCTGTTGACGGTGTACAGCATGAGAAGACACACCTCCAAGATGCACTACAAAGAAGACGATCTGGTAGGGCTACTTCATGTAGGGAGGGTCAGCACATGTGGGGTAGGCTAAGGCCACCTGTAGGCTAGGGATACCTTGTGTGAAGTTGAGCCACCTTATGTAGAGTAAGGCTACCTTTTGTGGGGTAGAGTTGCCTGGTATAGTGTAGGCTGGGGCCAACTCATATAGGGTAGGGCCAGCTCGGGTAAGGTAGGGCCAGCTCGGGTAGGGTAGGGCCAGCTCGGGTAAGGTAGGGCCAGCTCGGGTAGGGTAGGGCCAGCTCGGGTAGGGTAGGGCCAGCTCGGGTA
>JAAGVU020000041.1:17231046-17245167 GCA_011763525.2 Mormyrus iriodes | reverse complement strand
TAGGGCCAGCTCGGGTAAGGTAGGGCCAGCTCGGGTAGGGTAGGGCCAGCTCGGGTAGGGTAGGGCCAGCTCGGGTAGGGTAGGGCCAGCTCGGGTAAGGTAGGGCCAGCTCGGGTAAGGTAGGGCCAGCTCGGGTAGGGTAGGGCCAGCTCGGGTAGGGTAGGGCCACTTTCTATAGGGTCCAGCCATTTCATATAGGATCACCCCATGTGTGGATTGGCCACCTTGTGTAGAGTAGAGTATGCTCATGTGAGCTCTGGTCACCTCATGCAGGGTCAGCCCCTCAGGCCAGTGTTTTTCTCCCCATTTGAATTCTGGCTGTAGGTGTCTGGTTTTGAAAATGAATTGTTCTCTGTTTTGAGGGTAGATTGTTCCTGTTTGTAAGTTCCACATAAGCCTTTTGAGTGTCCCAGCAAATATGAGCCAGGTGCTACTTAATCAGTTAATAAACTGCTATAAAGACAGAACAGACCAGCTGCAGCTTGCATGTGTTGGCAGCTGCCTCGTTTCTTAGTTGTTTCTTTGAAAAAGAAATTTCCATGGAGAATCACTTGACTCTCCTCCTGTAGGTGAAGCGCACCTTGTTCATAAACGGGATCTCGAAGTACGCCGAGGAGAGCCATATAAAGCAGCACTTTGAGTAAGTACGCTTGTGTTATTTTCCCCGGCTTATATGATGGGGAAGCATGGGATGCTGGGATAGCAGCTGCAGGCCCCAACGGCTAATGATGCTCTCACATGGAAGAAATACGGCGCTTTTCTGAAAGATTCTGTGGGGGGGGGGGTGGTTGTATCTGCAGGGATGTCTAGTGTAATGAAAGACTCTCATCTTCTGCTGTTCGGTGGTGCTGTTTGTATGGTATCCTGGAGGGCCTATGTGCATTACTGACAGTACTAACAGTACTGAATTAATACTGCACCAGCCAGAATCACATCAGGGACAAGCCTGAAAAAACCACCGAAATGGGTGAATGGAAGCAATCCAGCAGAGCATAACGTAGGACCTGAGTGTCAGCAGAATACTTGTATAATGAACATTTTCTGACATACTGTTAGATAACCTTTTACTGATGCCCTAAACTTTACATAATTGGTTTAATATGTTTAATTTGCAGAAGCAGTAACTAAAATTAGTCATGCTAGTACCAAGTGAAATGATTTTTTAATTGGAAATCTCTGGCATGCTGGCAATTCAGCAGTAAATGTGTAGTAATAAGGAAGTATCATTTAGGTAACGCAAAGGAAATTTTATGGCTATCTCAACCTCATGATTATGTTTCTGTGACTAGAAACTGTGTGCAGCTGTTTTTCCAGAAGTTTTCCATGCTAACACTCTCTTGCTGTAACACAGACAGGCCTATGAGAACTGCACTGTGCTAGAGGCTCGCATCTGCTACAATGTGGCTAAGCTCATGTCCCTAAACACAGAGAGGTAAGGTACACTCTTGCTCATTATTCTTCTTCTGCAGAGCTGGAGAGACGTGTATCTCAGGGGTGTTTCCAGTCAAGACAGCGCACCTTGATGGTCTCTTATGGCCTAATTTAATTGGTCAATAAAAAACTAGGAAAGACTGCAAAATGTCGTTGGAACATTTCGTTGTGAAAATTCTCGGTTTTTGTCTCTCTAACTGGGTTTCAGTAAGCTTTTTCATTTTAATTGTCTGCAATTTGTCAAGTATAATGATGAATTTGTGAGTTTTATCTTCACATAGATAATAATTTACTTCATTGCCTGATTACCATTTTACTGTGAGAACTATGGGGATTGTAACAGGTATATGAAAAGGAAAAAACATTGGATCAATTTTAATGCATTCTTTGTATGCATCGTGAAACTGAGACCGGACTAGAAAATGTGATAATTAGGTGTCTGTTGTTGACAAAAATATAAAATGTATAGGACAAAGCATACAATCTGCTATGCCTGTACTGGGTAGATACACAAGGCTGGTATAAATATGTAATTAAACCGAGCCAAACTTAACCAAAGGCAAGACTATGGCAATATGCAATGACTAGGGATCCCTATAGGCTGGTTGTGTGTAAAACAGAAACAGCTGCATGTCAGGGAATGTGCAAGTAAGAGCAGGAAGTTGGACAAAGCAGAGGAGGGAGGAGAGACGTGATTGTCAGAAAAGGATGGGAGCCAATCACTGAGAAGGGGGGCAGTGGGCAGTGGCCAATAGGGTGACAAAGGAAGGAGTCCTGTGTGTCTCTAAAGCTGCCTTCATACTAAATGACTTGTAAAGCCATCAGATTGCTGTACTGCTCACACTACACGACTTGTCTTGTAATCGGTAGTCTTGAAGTCATTGTGGCTTACACACTCCATGAATGATCAGCGACAGCGGGGTCACACACTACAAGATCTTTCACCAGGAGGAGCCGCTGACGAGTCTGTCAGGTCTCCAAACTCTGTTTTGTCACAAAATCACACGTGTGAATGAAACTGGAAAATCACAACTCCAATATCAACGCGCTACAGGTTGTCAAAACACTTAAACAACAACACATATGGTCCACATTTACAAACACGCGGCAAATGACCTCGGGTCTGTAGTCACCCGGCATATGAAATTTATATAATATATACACACTTTCCCGTACCTACCATTGAGGACACCGAGGTCAAGTCCTCAGTATTTTTTTTCCTTCCTCGGATTTCGTCTCACCCCTTGCCTTGCACTCTCATTGGCTGTAGCCGCAAAACTTCCCACACCTAGAGGATTTAGAGTCGCCGACAATCTATATTTCTGTCAGGCATGTGCGATGCATCGTTGGCTGTGTCAGGTCACGTCTTTGAACAGTGCACACACGATCTCCAAAAATGGCTGGCATGCGGAAAATCGGGGCTAAAATCATGCTGTGTGAACTTAGCTTAGGTGGGGAGGGTCTGATCCCTGGTAAGGACCCCTTGGGGCTCTAATTTGTTTGTGGCTGGACATTTTCCCGGCATTTTAAATTGTCCCTAAAAGTAAGGCATGTCATATCGATGTATTGATGTTACTGGCTCCTGTAGCTCCATAAGTAGAGCACTGAACCCATGACCTTTGTGTTATTAGCTCAAAGTCCAAGGGAGCACACGTAAATGGTATCCCTTCTCTCTATTGTAAGTCACTTTGAATAAAATCATCAGATAAATGTATCCATGAAGTTGTTATGACTGTTGTTCTGACAAAGCATTTAGCTATCTATATAAAAATAGACCACCATGCACAATACAACCTCAGCGTGTTGTATTGTTTATTTGAGGATATGTCTCCAGTGAAGCGATTGAGACTGCAAAATATCTGTCTTGCTTCCAAGCAGAGCTTTGGGGGCGTGTTGCCATGGGTTACTCATGATGCAATATTGTATGTGCTAACAGCCAGTTTCTAATTTTACCACCTGTATCTGCTTAAGCTTTTGCCTCTGTATGTTGTTTGTTTTAGTGGCCTGAATCATGTAGAGGTGCCATTAAATATGTAGGATGTTCTCACCACCACATTACGCACTTACTCCATTCTTGCAGCCTGGGAGTAGTAATTAGCTTTTGCCTTAAAGACAATTGGAACTTGAAACTGGCTGGTTAAAGTAGCTACATAGGTTAGGAATGTATTAATTTATGTAAATGAATGAGTGTCCTGTGGTGGACTGGCATCCTGTTCAGGGTGTTGGCCTGCCTATTGCCCTACACTGCCTGGGATGGGCTCCGGACACACAGTGGCTCATCCCGGATAAGGAATTATGGAACATGGATGGATAACTGGCACCTCACTAAGTGACAGGAAAAAGGGAGCACATCGTCAGCTGCTTGTAGCCTGGGCTTTGGGACTCGTGACCATGAGTGTGACTGTTAGCATGTCTCCAAAGCTGTCTGCAGCAACATGGAAGCTCTGGGTTGGGGAACATGGCATGAGGCTTGTCAGTATTCCGAACTTCATTTGGTGTTGTGCAGATCCTGAAATTCATGATGATGTGTGAATATGTTAAGGACACAGTAGACTAGCACTGGTGTCTCATAGCTAATTTTCTGCCATTGTAGTTAAATCCCAATGTTTGCAACATCTTCTTAAAGGGGCGGCTCATCATACCTAAATGGCATGTTTTATTTTTAAAATATTCTGTCATCTTTGGTGTGACTGGATGTTTGAAGATGACGTTGGTGCAAGGTATGAAGTTTTAAACATGGAGGGGGGGCTACATCACCTGCAGAAAGAAGGCAGAGCGAAGCAAGAAGTTCTTCACTGACCTGATGACCAAGGAGCACGTCCCCACCATGATTAACCCTAAGCCGTGTGGACATCTCTGTTGCTGTGTCATCAAGGGCTGCGAAGAGGTCTGTGTCCTCTAGGGGGCGCTCAGCGATGAATGGCGGGAGGGGGTGTGACTGAACAGCACCGTTTCTGCCGTATGCTAACACAGAAGTAGACAGCAATGCCAGGAGATCATCTGTGTAAGAATGTAAAGCCTGGAAATGGAAAGAAGACCTTTAAAAACACAGCACGACTCTACTTGAGCCTTCTACATTCTGAGAGGATTAGGAATATGGCGGCAGGGGAAAATAATGTGTCTGTCGTAGCTGTCCTGGCTGGTTCGTAGTATATAGTATTCCACTCTGAGGGGGAAAAAATAGTCAGCTGAAGCAAATTGTATCGTAAGGCACCAGCTGTGGGACAGGTCGGTGACGTCATCCCCCATGCTGTAGCTAATTCGGTTCACACTCTGAGAAAATGATTGTTGGGTTTTAGGTGTGCTGTGTCTTCCCCCTAATTTAGTTCATTAGTCACAGTTGATTCGGGTGTAGTTCAGTCTTGCCTTGTATTTTTCCTTATGTATTGCGAGTGTCGCTGTAGTGTAAATAGCAATGTCTCCCTCACACCCCAGTGTTTATTTTCCCCTTTGTGTTGTGGTGATCCTGTCCGGGTTAGCTAGCCGACTTCATAAATGAGCAGATCCCTATGAGTCACTCCTACAATTCACCCATTCGGCATCCCGAAATGTTTGGCTTTTTATTTGGTGATTTATCTAATAATAAGCAGACTTGTGGAAGTACAACAATAAGTTCTCTTGTTTAGCTCCTTTGAGTGAAAAACAAAAGGTGCATATGCAAATGAAGGCTCGCTCTTTTGCATTTTCCTAAATGTTTGCTGACAGAAGTTGTGGGTCGTTATGGGCGGGTGTGCCGAGCTCGTGTGGGGCTTCATTAAATCTGGCACGTCAACACGAGGCCGACGGCATGCGAGACGGAATTCACAAACCAGACATGGCTTGAAGGGAGCAAAGCTGTTTGACAAAGGGTATGGAAAGATGTCTTTTTTTCTCTGGTGTGGACAGGAGGAGGCTGTAACCTATTACACCAAGCTGGAGTCAAAGCTGAAGGAGGAGTACAGGAAGGAGAAGGAGAAAGTCAACACGAAACCTCTTGGGATGGCGTTTGTCACTTTCCAGAACGAGGCGATGACTGCAGTGTGAGTCATTCTGCTGTGTGCCTTTTTTCTGTGCGTGTGTGTGCGTGCGTGTGTGCGTGTGCGTGCGTGTGCGCGTGTGCGTGTGTGTATATGTGTGTTTGTGTTTGTTTGTATGTGTTTGTGTGTGCGCACATCTGCAGGGGTGAAATTTTGAAAAGTAGAGGACCAAAATAGAAGGGGAAAAAATTTAATGTCGACTTTATGAATGGCTTGCAAGTTGTGCTCCTGTTTATAACTATAATCATGTTTGGATGTCACAGTGTAATGACAGCTATAATACAAATTCTGTGTCTGTGCTCCTCATTGAAAGCAAATAGTCTTTTTGTGGAAAATTGCAAGTGATGGAATTGAGTAGAATTATTCTCCAGGTTCTGGGAGGATCAGTCTGCTTAATTATGGAAGCTCACTGCTATTGTGATACTGAGTCTATATTGGAGGAACTTCTACAAGTGATCAGGTATTAAGATGTAAAATAGGCCTGTTAAATTTACTAAATATGCATTGTTTGAGTACTGGGTCAGTTATTGAAATGTATTTACATTTTATCAAAGGTAGTTGAATCAGTACAGCTGATTTATCCCGAAAATAATTGATTATTCATGACTAACATTTAAGCAGAAATCGCATTATAAGCATTAAAGTTAACACAATACAAAAGAAAATGCAGTGATAAAATCCAGTGAAACAAATTTAACAAATCAACGAATAAAATTTGTTAGGTTTTGATTATGGCTGCACGATATTAGAGAAATTTCAAATTTTGAGACGTGAATATTTAGCGATAAATATTGAGATATTTGTAACTTCTGAAAATACCTTCAAAATATTGTCCAGACAGTATGAAAAATTAGATGCCATCCAACCTAGCTCATTATTGCGATACGTGTGATGTGACAATTGCATGTGCATAGCATATGATGTTGGTATTAACTTGGCACATCGTGCAGGTCTGGTTCTGATGACCATGTCCCTGCCATTTTGGAGTGTGCTGTGGACCAAACCTGTAGTTGTTGTTATTAACAGCAGGTGACAGACTGAGCCTATGTCCCTGTAATGGATCAGTAACTGGGCACCTGGGACATTTTTTTCTGTTGTCATTCTGTTATTGCTGTATTGTCATTTCCCAGGTGCTTGTTAGCTGTAAAATTCCGTGGAGCATAAACTTCCCCAGCTGATGCAAGAGGCCAGTGGCAGTTTTGGTGTCTGTATGGAAACACATCACGCCTTAAATATTTAATCTGATGGCCTTTAATGCCTTATCATCCACTGAGAGCAGGGACTTTTGCCGTGATATTGCTCTCTCTCTTTCTGGACCTTTAAATACGGAAAGTGAGTGGTTTGTTTGTGATGCAGCATATGGGTGTGTGTATGCTGGTGTGCATTAAGGGATTTGGCTCCAGTCGACCCTCCATGTCCCGCCATGACTGAGGCAATTTGTCCTCACACTCTCTCTCTCTCTCTCTCTCTCTCTCTCTCACGCTCATAGAATCCTGAAGGACTTCAATGCCTGCCACTGTCAGGGTTGCAAATGTCGCCATGAGCCCAAGTCGTCTCAGTTCAGTGAAAGCTTGCATGTCTACAACTGGAGCGTCTCCTACGCCCCGGACCCACAGAACGTGCGCTGGTGAGGCACCCGGTGTTCTCTGTGGCTAACTGCCTTTAAATAAAGAGCTGAGTATCTCCTAATGCATTGAAGCTCCTTGACCACTTAACCAGCTACTGGTCTTCGTCAATGTCATGCTGTCTGCTACCTAAATTAATTCATCAATCAGATGTTTACTTTTTGTAGCACTCATTCTGAAGATATATTTGGTCTGATTTTAATTACACACAAAATCTTCTGCCAGTAATAGGACAGACTGAGAGTTCAGAGAGCGAGCAGACTAATCACCCATAAGAAGTGTGGAGAAGCAGCTATTTAAGGTGCCTGGAAGCTTTGGGTCCGTGAAAACCCCCTTGCCTGTTACTGTCGAGATGGTCAGCCTGCTTGGCTTGCCCTTGTTGCCGTGGAGCCAGAGAAAAACAGGCTGATGGTCATCGAATGAAGAGCAGTGTTTACATCTTGTCAATACCTCTCAATCCATACTGCTATTTATATCTGGAAAAATCTAGATGGCACGCTCCCACAATTTTTGGTTCTCTTTGGCTACATTTGTCAAATGTGAGGAGCATAATTGCAATCTCGATAACCGTAAAATGTTTCCTGTGGTAGAGAACACTAAGAGTTAGCTTAATTTTCTAGTGGGAGTAAAATTTTTCTAGTCACAATAACTAGTAGTTCTGTAAACTGCTCCTACATTATGGTGAAATGCTCTTTTCACTGCACCAAAAATTAATGGGGAAATGGGAGTCGAAACATGGGTAACACTTTACTTGACAGAGCAGAAATAATACAGTATTGTGCTGTCACTTATGTATTAATTAGCCACAGACTAAGCCTTGGTTACATACTGATATCGTGTTTGTTCGTCATTAATGAATCGTGATGCATCTTTTATCCCAA
This sequence comes from Mormyrus iriodes, assembly GCA_011763525.2. Taxonomy (NCBI): domain Eukaryota; kingdom Metazoa; phylum Chordata; class Actinopteri; order Osteoglossiformes; family Mormyridae; genus Mormyrus; species Mormyrus iriodes. Next base: position 17,237,214 of record JAAGVU020000041.1, on the reverse strand, counting down.
GCAGTTACATTTGTTACTATATCTGTTAATTTTGTAAACCTTTGTAAACTACTGAAGGAACAAGTAATGAATAACATGTGAAACACTGTTCTCGTGTTTGTTCATCATTAATGAATGGTGACTCATCTTTTATCTCAAATAGCTACTATATTTGTTCATGATTTGTACTTCAGCAGTAACTGAAGTACCCCCTCAAGTAAAGTGCTACTGAAACTTGTAACGGTTAATTACTATTCTGGGGTTATTGATTTGAGCAAGGAGAAAAGCATGTAATAAACATGCTTTTAATAATAAAATGTTAAAAGTTGTTAAGCAGAGCACATAAATTCTACTTTTCAAACTTCCTATAGCAGTTGGTATTCATGGTCTTGGTGTGTACTAATTGTTTAGTACAGTTTTTAATATTCTTTTATATATTTTTATATTTTTCTGCTATAGCAGGCTGTTACGAGACTGCTACGGTTGAAGAGAAATACTGCTACGGTTGAAAAGTACAATAGAATACATTGTACTGTTTTGGGGTGCCTTGCTCATCTGGTTGATGGAGAACAATTCGCCTCCAGTCTTTGGCAGATGGTTTGGATCTCTTGTTGAACACATTGCTCCGCTTGGTTGCCTCCAGGTGCATCGGTGACATCAAAATAAACCAACAAAACTGTACAGTCAGAGTGCTCATGCTGTTATGCAGTTGTTTCCTCTAGCTACACTGAGGCTTCTGAGGGCCCGCACTGGTTTGTCATGTAGTTGGACTTGCGTGAGAGAAGAAAGTTCTCAAAGAACTGTGGAAGAATATCTGACCCCTTGAGCAATAATTATATCTGGTTTCCTCCCATGTATAGTAATGAGTCTTGATCCATGAAGTGGTTGTGTTTCATTATAACCCTACCTTGAAAACCTCTTGTTTTCTTTTGAAATAATACAAGTGTAATACACAAACAAACCACCCCTGGGTATGATTGGCCTGTGGACTGCGAGACTACTTTTCTTTTTTCGCTCAGCACATGTGCCTTTTATCTGTCATTGGTTTTATTCTCCCATCATCTTAGCAGGAATGACTTCAAGGATTTCTCAATGGATCTGACCCATATGCAAAACACAAAGGTTCATTGAAATTTACACAACATTCTCCTTGTAGCTATTGGATTTTCTGGCAAGCTTCTCAAAACATCTGTCTTTGGGAATCAGCATGGTATCTTGACTGGGCCTCGCTTGGCTGACATGTGCTGCAAGCCCCATGGCGACGGTGCACCTCTCTGGTGACTGTATGCCTGCTTTCCTTCAAATTCCTTTTGCATTCGGAGGAGCCCCCAACATTGCCTAATTACATATGGAACTGGGTCGCTTCACGGGAAACATCCCCAGCGTGATTGTTAGTTCCTGCTGCCAGCCATTTTCGTTGTCTGTCGGATTTCAGTAGATCAGTTGAGGCAGCTGCTGTAGGCATGTTGGAGACTGATGCCTGAGAATGAGCAGATATTGCAGTACGTTCTAAGTGGTCTGATATTTGCTCGTAATTTGTATGTCATGCACTCGATCTTGCCCTTAGAAACCTTACTGTGTATATTGTTGAGAAATGTAATGGCTCAGATTTTGTAGTTCTGCTACTGAACTTGACTTAGGATAAAGGTAATGTTGGTGCAAAATGACTTTCTTTGCTCTCAAAATAGGGTGACAATCCATGTCAGGGTGGACATTTTGAGCTACTTCAAGTAGTTTTACAAACTACTTTAAAACTGAAAGGTTCCTGTGCTTGACTAAATAGTTCAGTTCTCTGTGCGCTTTGGCTGGTTTGTTTCTTTGAATGAAAGACTCATCCAGCTGTTTCACATTAACATTAGTGACATGTGCATGACTATAGGTGACTGACCGATCAGCACACAGCAAGAACTCGGTGCTTAAGGGAAATCCAGGTCCTTTCAGTTGAAAATGTAGTTTACAAGTCCCGTTACCTTATCTCAAGAGGGGATGGTTACTTCATTCGAATGGCAATGCTCAGTGTAAGGAGAAAATGCAGATGTTTTCTAATCTAGTTTCATGGAGGACAGTTTTTTTTTTGAGGGGATGCTTTGGAGCCTGTATAAAAACTGTCTGCAGGTTGTCTATTCAATGGAGAGATTCACGCAGAACAAAAGACAAAAGGGCAAGAAGATTGGTGGAGCAGCCTGGAAGCTGTTAGTCTGGCCTGTATTCAGCGATTTCTCCCAGTACCTGACCTTGCTTGACAGCTAATAAGTCAACAGTGGACAGCGTAGCTGGTGACCCAGACGTTATGGGCGCTGAGCTGACATACGGCAGTACTGTATACTCCCAATAAGGTGCATCTAATTGCAGACACTAATGCAATTACAGTAACAGCACTATGGGAAATCATCTCATTATATGAGGTTAGATTGCATGTTAGTTAAACTGCAAATGAATTGTTCTGCGAAGGATGCCTGGTGAATACTTTATTTAGCCATTGACATAGTGAAGCTCTGTCACAGACAGGTGGTAGTGCAAATGTTTTCAGATATTTGTGTTATTCCTCAAAAGCAGGGGTACTTTGCACTTAATATAATCTGAGGAGGGATTGGGTTTATGCTGTACACTTTAGAGTATTAGTGGGTGATATTGCGATATAACTGGATACAACTGTATTCGCAATACACGTCTGAGAGGTTTCATAGAAATCGTGATGCAGCACTGCAATTCATCCATTTAGCATTTTATCCAGCTCAACGTACATGTAAGGCAAATAGTACATTAACATACATGCTATCCAGGAGTCTATTGGCTTAAGTGCGGCTAGGCTGAGCTTCCAATGACCGCCCAGTCACAAGTGCACTAAACACTTATTATAACAAAAGAATAAACCAGCAGGTGCCCATCGCACAATGCCTGCGTGTTCGGAGGCTGTACCAGTAATACAAGAAAAATGGACTGATGTGAAACAAAGCAATTTCAGCCTGCAGACCATCTCCGCATTGTCTGCATGTCTCACTTCTTTGTCAATCATCCGTCTCAGTGGATCTCAGCTTAGTGACTAGATCTTGAACTGAGATCTTAATTGATCTGTTTTTTTAAATGGTTATTTAACATTCTTACATACATACCAAAACAAATCTTGATGTATATTGTGGATTGTTATTCTAACCAAAAATATTGTGATATGACATTTTGGTCATATTACCCACCCCTGCATTATAGAGAGAGGGGGCCAACCATCACACAATGACCTATCTCAGGGATGGCATCTCGAGTGCAGCCGTGTGGCAGGTGATATCTGAGCACCACACTGGTTCGAATGGAATGTAACAGTATGAAATTTTTTTTCCAGTGGCTGGAGTGCCAATCCTGCCACCAACCCCCCAGTTTTTTTTCTGATAGTTGGAGGACCTGCTTGCAGGGCTGGTTGTAAGTTGACGTCATACCCAGGACAAAGCAATTGCAGGTTAAGGGCCTTGCCGAAGGGCCCAATGGAGTAGAATCACTCCTGGCATTCACGAGGTTCAAACCGGCAACCTTCCAATTGCCCTACTTTATAACACTCTTATGCCATTACAAACATAAATTAAAAATATATTAATGTCGCCAGTTGCTTGTTTTAACCCCGTTCATGTGAGTGCTCAAGCTGCCCTATTATGTGTGTATATCTTTTTTTCCTTCCTTGCAGGGAGAACTTGTCTCTTGGCGGTGTCTCCTGGTGGGTGCGCTGCTTCATCATCAACTGCATCCTCTTTCTCTTGCTCTTCTTCCTCACCACGCCGGCCATCATCATCAGCACCATGGACAAGTTTAACGTAACCAAGCCAGTGGAGTACCTCAATGTAAGGGGGGTCTGGGGGAAACATTATTCTGAAGCAGTGTTTCACTGGTCCCCGAGGACCAGGTTGGGAGACACAGATCTAATGTGAATTTCGTTCTTCCAAAGAACCCCATCATTACCCAGTTCTTCCCCACCCTGCTGCTGTGGGCCTTCTCTGCCCTGCTGCCCACCATCGTCTATTACTCGGCCTTCTTTGAAGCCCATTGGACCAGGTATCTGCGAATTCTTTGTCATCCACTTTTTCGATGTTGATTAAAACTTATGAGAGACGAGCACTCTGATTGGCTGTGGCTGGCTGCCCGAGCCCCCAGGTCTCCCTGCTGCTTCCCAGCTTGCCCCTTTTCCTGTCTGCTTCAGGTCGGGGGAGAACAGGACCACCATGCACAAGTGCTACACGTTTCTCATCTTTATGGTGCTTCTACTCCCTTCCCTTGGACTTAGCAGGTATTCTTGCAGCAACAGGACAAACCGAGAAACTAATAAAATAACCATGGGGTTGTAAAGCGGGGGGAATGATGGGTTTAATTACAGAGAGATGGACTTCGTTCTCGCTAGAAGATGCTGAAAGCATTCTTAGCATTTTAGCCAAACTCTCAGCTCCTCTCGACATAGCTGTCAGGCTGCTGCCTCAAGTATTATGAGGCAGTGTTATTGTTATTAGAGAACGGTGGTTTAAAATGAAATCTTTGTTTTTCACTCCAATGCAGTTTGGATGTTTTCTTCCGCTGGCTTTTCGACAAGAAAATCTTGATTGATGCCCCGATCAGATTTGAGTAAGTGAAGTCTTTAATCTCCGTTTTACTGCTATTTTCTGTGTAGGCTTTTCCTACAGTATAATTCTGTTAAGAACATTCAAAGTGTTTGATTGGGTTTTAATTTTGTATCACAAGATGATGTTATGCTGGTCGCTTTTGCCAGGTGATGTATAGCATGTCCTTCATTCTTTCCTGTGAATCTGGAGAAACATTTTCAGTGCAAAGACAAGGAGATGTGGAGTTCGCTCCTCCAGCATATGAAGCAGTGATGTGATTTTCTGGGGTTGTGCAGTTGAAATGACACTGTCAACATGTAAAACCTATCTAGAGTTTCCAACACTAGTTCAAAGTTGACACAATGAGGTAACCTAAATTTTAGGTGGTAAAGGTTAATTGATTGAACATTTCCAAAAGGTTTGAACATTCCTGCTTTCATCCCAGGAAAATTTTTTTCCGCTCTATTTTCTGTGAAACCTTGCTTTATGTCCCTGTCATTTATTTCAGCGGTAACCCAAAGGAAATAGCAGTTTGCTGTTTCTTGAATTTAAAGTTTGAAACACATGTTAAGTGTTAGAATGTCATTCTATAGAATGTGGTTGTCTTGTGTGTGGTGCCATTGCATGTTAAGGAAGGGGGGGGGGGGGTCATCGCTCAGAAGGAATTTCCACATGTTAATACAATCCAGCCAGGGCCACAGAAAAGTGTGGGGTGGGGGGGGGGGTGTTCCCTGTCAGTGTAGTGGATCGTCCTTCACCTCATTTGAACAAAAGCGTTGAATTAAGTGTTGAGTGGGTGCAGGAGTTTGCTGATACAAGATCATGTTACGGGTGCCATGCTGATGTGGAGGCTCTCGGCACGGCTGCTGCTCACTGTCCGCACTCCCCATCCTTGTGCTGCTCTGTCCCAGGTGCCGCCTCTTCTCATCATCTCTCCTGTCCTCTCGCACTCTGCAGGTGTGTCTTCCTCCCAGACAATGGCGCCTTCTTCGTGAACTACGTCATCGCTTCTGCGTTCATCGGCAATGCCATGGACCTGCTGCGAATCCCAGGCCTGCTCATGTACATGATCAGGCTGTGCCTGGCTCGCTCAGCCGCGGAAAGGCGCAACGTCAAGCGGGTCAGAATTCGGGCTAGTTCCTTCTGCAGAGGCTTCTGGGAAAATGCTGGGGGGGTGCGGCACCTGTGTGGGTGGGAATTACAGCTGTGGATTGCCAGCCCTGTGGTAGTTATATATTACAGCAATATTATACACTGATCCACCATAATATTAAAACCACTGACAATTGAAGTGAATAATATTGATTATCTCGTTACAATGGCACCTGTAAAGGGTGCCATTATATATTAGGCAAGTGAACAGTCAGTTCATTAAGTGCTGGAGATGTTTTGGAGGCAGGAAAAAAAGCATAAGGATCTTGGCGACTTTGACAAGGGTCAAATTGTGATGACGACTGAGTCAGAGCATTTCCAAAACAGCAGGTCTTATGGGGTATTCCCAGTATGCAGTGCGCAGTACCTGCCAAAAGGGCTATAAGGAAGGCCAACCGGTGACCCAGCAACAGAGTCATGGGCGCCTAAGGTTCATTCGTGCACATGGGAAGTGAAGGCT
>JAAGVU020000041.1:17209308-17230632 GCA_011763525.2 Mormyrus iriodes | reverse complement strand
AAGTGTTCTGCTGGGAAAGCATGGGTCCTGGCATTCTTCTGGATGTTACTTTGACATCTATCACCTATTTAAACATTGTTTGCTGACCAAGTACTCCCTTTATGGAAACGGTATTCCCTGATGGCAGTGGCTTCAGGTTAATGCGATGTGCTGGAAAAACAATTATGATCCGTGGAGGCCCCACCTTGCAACATTTGGGATTTAATTTTATGTTAAAGAAAAAAGGGAACGATGCAAAAGTATGAAGTCCTTCCTGAGCATGTCCAAATACATGTTTCAGATTTCATTTCTGTTTACCAGGGTAGCTATCCGACTGTCGAAAGTGCGTGAGCTAACCAAGTATATCTGCCACGCCCCCTCCAGCACCAAGCTTACGAATTCCAGTTTGGCGCCGCCTACGCCTGGATGATGTGCGTCTTCACCGTCGTCATGACGTATAGCATAACCTGCCCCATCATTGTTCCCTTCGGTGAGTCCCCGCATCCCTCTTGCTGGCTCTGCCAGCCACGCAGGTGTTATGAATTATTAACGTATATACTTATTCAGTGACGGGTAGTTTCTTAGTACTCTGTTTTTAATTCTTTATTACTTTATATCATTTGAGATAAGCTGGATGTTTTTCTTGATGTTGACATTAGCGCTGGTTTTGTTCAGGGTTGGCTGTAGCCTGTCATTTAACACGTTATTGTGTGAGATCTCTGCTCCCTTGCCCAGTTAGATTCCCATATGCATCCTGTATTTTGTTAAAAAATCGTTCTTGCTGAACTTACTGTTTCTGGTATTGAGAAATCCTGCTGCTATTTAACCTAAACGGAGTGTTCACATAAAAGTCCTAAAGTGCAGCCAGGTCATGAATGGGTGTATAGGTGCCTCTTTGAGAGTGTCTCCACACTTTCTCACCGGCTCGCCTTCTCCTCAGGCCTCATGTACATGCTGCTGAAGCACTTGGTGGACAGGTACAACATGTACTACGCCTACCTGCCCTCCAAACTGGACAAGAAGATCCACTCAGGCGCCGTCACCCAGGTGGTGGCTGCGCCCATCCTCTGCCTCTTCTGGCTGCTCTTCTTTTCCACTGTGCGCACAGGTGAGGCAGCTCCCCACTGGATGCGGGTTTGGGGTGGGGGTACTGGTGGGTCGACTAGCATTTTCATAAGTTTTATTTTTTTTTCCAGATGTGAACAGAATGTGCAAACATGAAAAGATTGAAAATGTATAGTCCTTTTTTGGAAATTAATCAACCCCTTCGCGAATCCTCCACCGTTCTGAGACCCGGTGCAGTACTGGCCATGGACTGGTACTGATCTGCTGACCAGGGGTTGGGAATCAACATTGCAGCTCATTTGTCTACTTTTCTCTTAGCCTATGAGACTGGTTAGCAGACGGCATTGCTGTGGCCTCGAGGTTTAAGTGTCGTTATTGATTATTAGCAGAGGTGGATCTTTCAGGCACAGAAAGTAAAATTCTAGGCCAAGATTTTGTTTCAACAAACCGGTTGAGTGAGTGTAAGGAGTCAGTCATAGAGTAGTCAACTGGTTGGTTGAAACAAAACCTGGGTCTGGAATTTTACCTTCTGAACCTGAAATGTCAACCTCTGATTACTAATAATCATTTTGAAATCCCATGGCCGGCCTGAGCCCTTCCAAGCTGCTCAGCCTAACCCATAGGAGCAGAGAGCTCCTTTCGCTAATCGGTAATCGGATCTACCTTTATGCTTGCATAGCTGCTGCGCATCACATATGCATTAACGTGACACGGAGTGTTAGAAATGCGGCTGACCCTTCTCATGATGGACGCCCATAGTCATCTGGAATGATCTCACCCCTGAACATCTGGATTTGAATGATTCATACTCTGAATAAAACCTAAAGCTGACCTGATGCATTTACTTATTTAGTGACTCTTTATTTATTTATTATTGTTTTAATTATTCATTGTTTGGCCATGGCTCACAGGATTCTCTTTGTGACAACCAACCTTTAATGTGTGGTTTTTTTTTTTTCTTTTCTTTTTTTAACAGGCTTTGTGACCCCAACAACCATGTTCACGTTGGTGGTTCTCATCATCACCATTGTGGTCTGTCTTTCCCACATCTGCTTCGGGCATTTCAAGTACCTCAGTGCCCACAACTACAAGGTATGGGTCCTACTTCTCTGGGTTGCTGCTCTTCAGGTACAGGTTACCGTAGCCCACCTTCAGGGGGTGCTGTCATCTACATTTCCAGTGGCTCAGTGATCCTTACCTCCTCTTCTTCCAGATTGATACCAAGGATACTGATACAGATGGGGTGGAAAATGGCCGTCCGGCTCGCTCCACCACCTCTCCCACCAACAAGTCAGCAGTAAGTGGAATCTCATCCCATCCGTGGGGTTTTCCAGCAGTGTCATAATAGCCTTGTGCCCAGTACATGAGTGCGTAAGGTCACATGACCAGAGAATAGCCTGCAGCTACACAGCTCAACATCCTGTATGTCCTGCTCATACCCTGTATTAAATTTACAGAGAGGAGTATAAACGTATACAATACATGGGTATCATATTTCAGTTGTGTCTATTTTTGTGGTGTGTAATGTGACAGACTTCACATTTGTGACCTTTTAAACCCATTTTAAATGTTCTTCTTGAGAGTAATTACATTAAATCTAACGCTATTGTTTAGTCCTTTGCAGCAGGTTAGATAGGTTAAAAAACATCAATGTGACCAAAGATTTTGTTTTTTTTTTCTTTCCTCACCCCTCCCACTTCCCCCAGCAAATGTATATCGCCCAGGTTCTGCAGGATCCAGGATCAGACGAAACGGGAACCGGAAGTGGGGAAGAGGATGGCCAGGGGTCCTCGCAGGACGAGGAGATGATCAACACGAGGAACAGTATTAACGAAGCGGACTTCCAGTCGGGAGAGGACAGCCTTATAGCCAATGAAGTGCACCCGTAAGAGCGCCGCTGCGGAGATCGAGAGGCCGAGGAAGGGGGCGGAAGCTGGGGAGGGAGGGGGGGCGGGCAAGACGAGATCCACAGAGGCAACCGGGCTGATCACCCAAACCCACTGCTCCCTTCAGATTCCGGGACCACCCCACCATGGAGGTCATCCCCATGAAACCCACTGCTCCCTTCAGATTCCAGGCCCACCCCTCGAAGGGGGCCGTTCTCCGCTGAGCTCGGGGTCTCCCCCCTTCCCCGCCAGCGCCTGCGTCGTGTCCTCCGCTCCGAGGATAAGGACTGGAACGGCAGCCTGATGCACAGCCTCTTTCATCTGATCCAAACGTACTTTGTCTTTGGCCCCCATCCTGTGTTTTTTCGCGTCACTTTAACACCACTGATCCCTAGAATGTGAACGGTGTCTCGCTGTTTGTCCCGCTTGTGCTGCACATGCCCCTTGGCCTGTACTCATACACAGGAGAAGCAGGAGTCAGCTGCTAAACTGAGAACCCTCTCTACGGCCTCATGCCCCTCGTAAGGAGTAACTGCGGGAGGCTGCATGTTTAGTCCTGTGGGTGGTCTGTCTTTGTAAACACCAGAACTGCCACAGTGTAGCACTGCTGGGAGGGGGGGGAGGGGGGTGTTTGGTGTCTTTGGTCTTTTTTTATAGCTTTGGTGCACTAGATGTGCTGCTCGATTCTCCAGTTCTGCAGCGACCTGCAACTGTCCCTCAGAGCAGAGGTGGTCATGTGACCTTCCATTCAGTGATGATGCATTGATGTTCAACCGCCTTGGGGGGGGTGGCGGTGCATCAAGAACCATTACAAGCAAATTCTCTTTTTAATTATGTTCCTAGGGAGGGTGAACTCTGCATGTGTGTCAGAATCCCTCTGCTGCAATTCCTTTCATTAAATTATATTTACATGTTAATTTAACTTTATGTACTAGATGACTTCATATTAATTGCTTATTCTAACAGCCAGAGAGATCTTTGGATGCTTTTTTAATTTCGTACATTTTAAAAAATGTACAATCTAAAGATTAGTGCAATGTTTTTAGGTCTCCAGCGGCTTAAATAATGGTTGATTGATGGAAGTTGTGTGGCTCGCTCCCCCCCGGAATAAATATTAACAAAGAAGGTCACTGTCGCTTAGCTGTGCGGGGCTCAAGGTGTCAGCGAACTCAGATTTCCTCTGCATACGGCCCTTGATCTCCTGCGCCAAAGGGATATGATCCACTTGGGACGTGCTTTTAAAAATGGTCTAGTGACATGCAAATTCAACATGACCATAAAGCATTTTGCTGGTCTTTTCATTTGCATATTAATGCATACTGATTACTGATTTGCTTTCAGTTTTTTCACATGTGCTGGCTTAACTGTTCCATGTATATAGCTATAGATTTTGTGCTTGTATTTGTTTAGAAAAACAAATATTGTACCATATTTTGTACAATATCATTGTACAATATTTTATGACATTTTGTGTACATTTTTCAGCAATAGCTCGAAATGTGTAGAGGATGTACTGAAAATGTGCTGTTTTAACCGATCCAGCAGCATAGGGCACAGCAATGCTGGAAAGGTGAAGCTCCTCTATTTTTGATGATAAAAGCCGGACACGTTTGTGTTGGTGGAGGCCGAGTGTTTGGCAGTTAAGAGCAATATGTAGAAAGTGAATTTCTAACAGTTGGCTTATTGTTTTATAGCAGTGTTTCCCAAACTGGTCCTCGGAGACTCACAGATGGCCTGCGCTTTGCTCCCTCCTAGCTCCCTGCCAAACAGTCCACATTTTTGCTCCCTCCCAACTACCTGCCAGACAGTCCACATTTTTGCTCCCTCCCAGCACCGAAAACGTGGACTGTCTGTGGGTCTCTGAGGACTAGGTTGGGAAACACTGCTTTATAGTGATTCTCCAAACGCACAGTTGGAGTGGACAGGATGTTAATTCCTTCATGTCCCAGTTACCTTGTCACCTTAAAAACATATTTTGAATCTGGTTTAGGTTAACAAGTAAATATGATATCGTCATACTACTAAACGCTATGATGAGATTACCTCTGCACCAGTTACCTTCAAGTATTTTCTTTCTCTAGCTATCTAAGAGCCTGAGCACCATCTGCTTTGGTCACCATGTTGTGCGTCCTTGCAGTGTACTCAGTACTCACCCAAGGATCGCAGACTAAGATTGATACACTTGAAATTTTGGTTTCGCCGGATATTTGTACAGAATCTCCCGTGAATTTGTACACTTAGTGTAAGTCAGTGATACTCAGCCCTGAGCCTCCACCCACAAAGGTGAATGCAAACTAAGAACCTCACCTCACAATTGACTGACTTTGGTAACTATGTAGCAGAGGTGAATAGTTCAGATCCAGAGAGTAAAAGTCCAGACAGTTGAGTATAAAGAGTTAGTCACAGAGAATCTGTTGGTTTGGACTTTTACTCTCTGTACCTGAATTACCCACCTCCGCTATTTAGAGATTTTATCATCTTATCTGGAGGTTAAAGTTAGCAGGTGCTAATTGAAATATATTCTTAAAAATCTGCAGCCTTTGAGGTGTGGGGTTGTAAAACTTGTACAATAGAATTGTTCTTTTTTAAGTATAGATCTTTCTAAAGTAGTGGTAGATGAAATATGCCATCTATTTCTTGAAACTCTTGCGATGCACAGGAGAAGCGATATTGATACACGGTATCAATGAAGAGCAGTGCTTCTGATTGGCCCATCTTTGGTGTGCAGCGTGTCTATGGTAAATCATTGAATTTCTATGTCCTTCAAAGAGCAGTGGTAGAAGTGCTATTTTAGGCATAGTAGCTTTGCTAAAATTCGCACCTTCGCTTAAGTTGATTTCTGCCTTGTATGACACATCAGTCAAGTGACTGTGTTGCTGTCTGCTGGGACATGGATATTTGAAATACCGTACAGATAGCTGACTAGAACACTGTGGCGGATATGCACTTATAGCAAATGGCCGCTAGAGGTCTCTATGTAAATTTTTTTTTAGTTCTCCAGTTCTGGAATGGAGACTCATTACAAAGGGAAAATGAAAGAATGCAATATACTCAAAGATGGATTGAGTGAAAGAAAACTTTTGTAAGGCGATATAACTTGAAAAAAATAGAACTGACTCTCAGGTTTTCTTTAAATATACGTACTTTTATGTTTTTTTTGATTATTTTTGTCAGGTTTGCTGTGTAACTTGTTTAACCGTTCATGTTTCAGCTTCATATAATACCATTATATATTAATTTTATACTGTGGCAGTTTACTTTGGATTTTGTCTTGTCTTTCTTTTAAGTTTCATCAAATTGAAGCTTCAAAACAAAAAAATGTGATTTTGTTATCCCGAAACACTCCATGTGTCTAACAAACTTGTGGGTTAAAGGAGATTGTAATAATCCTGAGAAGCACATGCCGCACAGGTCTGACCCGAAGACCTTCGGAAAACTGAGCACAAAGGGAACCGTTTATTCAAATGTCTTTGAAGATTTAAGGCGCTCTGCATTGCTAGTGTTCATGGGAGCCCTAATGATTTCTCTCATAGCATGTTTGTTTGATGTAAATGCTTTTTTTCTCTTATTTGACATTTTTCCATATTATGGGGATGAAGTTCAAGTAAAGTTGGTGATTGGTTTGTATGACATTGGCTTGATGAATCAAAACCAATGGAGACATGCATATACAATATTTTTGTAAATAGCCTTTAGTAACTCCACCATCATGGTGGTTATGATAATGTGGAGTCGAACACTTATGTACAGTTTATGTAAGTGATAAATGGGGAGGGGGAGGGGGAGGGGGGTGGTATAATATGTACGGTAGACTATTTGGGTTTTTTTTTATTGTACTGGTAATTAACAGAATTCCCCGGCCATAAAAATACTAGTGTTTAGGTTAATGTTTAACAGGGCCATTCTGTTGTATTGGGCTGTAATTTTTTTAATTATTATTTTTAACTCCACTCAAAAGGCTGTCTGTATAGTGAAGAACTTGTCAATCTTTTCCCCCCAATAAAAACTTAGAATGGTTCTTGACCTTCTTGATGTGTCTTTGGTGTCTTTTTTCAGTCTCCATTCCTGTTCAGGGCTGGGTGGCTTGTTGCGCATGTGGAGTTTGCATGTTCTCCCTGTGACGGACTCGCGTTCCATCCAGGGTGTCCCTCCTTTATGTGCTGCTCTTCCTGGGATAAAAATGTGTGCATGGATGTTTAGAGTCCAGTGATGTTGGAGTTCAATTTTCTAAGATCTCTAGTCTTTGTGCCATTTAGTGAAGAATTTCCAAGGCTGTTTGGTTCAGTCATTTCCTGCCAATGTCCACACTGACCATACTGTCAATATTGCCTGTGTCATAATAACAGAATTATCATGCATGCCCATTAAATTCATTAGTGTAATTCAGAAACAACATTCTAGGCAAAACGTTTATCAGTGTGATTTCTTAGAAAAATTCATATATTAGACATTTTTCTGTAAAATTCAATTTCAAATATTTCAAATACACTGCCAGGAAAAAAGTACCAGTTTGTACCTTTGAGGGTACAATTACTTGTCACAGGGGCTGCACCCTAAAGGATCTGCCAATTGTGCCTTAGCCGTACCTTTTAAGGTACAGAAATGGACTCTTAGGAACATTTTCATACCATTGGGGATACATTAATGTTGTTCGTATCTTGGGGAACAAAACAGTACCAGGGTTGTACCCTTTTTTTCTGAGTGTGTAATAGTTTAAAAATAAGTAACTTAAGGGACTCTGAAGATACATTTTAAGCTCATCATCATCCCCAATTTTGCAGCCAAGTGCTGGTCCTCATGTTTGGTACCATGATGTAGAGTCTCCTATCATAGCTCTGATTCTGGTAGAGAGGTATGCCAGCTGAGGTATCATCTGGCCAAATAATTCCTCAGGCTTGTCTGGTGTATGGTCCATCCTGATATTCTCCTCCCCTTCGAACACCCAGGTCTCAAAATCCCTGTTTCTGTGCAACTGCTCAAGTATACAGAAAGAATACAGAATCTGTCGTGGCACTGGTTTGGTAGTACATCTCCAGCTAGTCTGTAAACCAGTCCTGGGTGTAAACACACAGATGCTCCAATGCCCGGCAGTGCAGGTCCTGTTTCATATCACTGTTGACTGTTCAAGAGAAAGTCAGATCTGCCAGATGGCTGCCCTATTTTCCCCATCTCTAGGACAGCCGAGCTCCAGACTGTCCCACTGTGGCCTTTAGCCTCTATGCCAGAATGAGGGCAGATACAACACTATACAACATGGGTATAAAATCCTCTGATGCTGTCTGCTGGTATGGAGACTGTCACTCATCCCACTGTAGGCAATACCAGACCAAGGACACACTGGTATCCAGCTTGATCTTCCACTTGCATGTAATGTGTTTGCATTGGGTCCATCCTGCTGGCTCTGAAGCACCCAAATAAAATAAAAGTCTGGTCCAGACGAAGATAATGGAAGTCACCCTGGAGACAGGCCTTCACCTTCGCTAGCTTCCCCTCTGCGACTGACTGTGACGCTGTCAATAGATCACCTCAGGGCTGCTCTTGTGTTTTCCTTGCTAAGTTAACTCACCATTGTGTGTATTCCAAGGGTGTTTAAGTCCCAGGCAGGCGACACCAGCCATATGGAGAGGCTGCCCTTGTGTGCGACGTACCTCTGCACTCGATCACTTTGCTGCGGTGCTTCTTAGGCAAAGTTGTTCCCAGAAAAAAATCTGTAATTCTGTAGGGGCCTCATGGGGGTGGTGATAACATAGTAAAAGTCTAAAGGAGTATGCATCCCTGTGAAGCACAAAGTAACTAACCCTTAGGAAGCTGTGATGCATATATGATTAAGTTGGTACTGATGGCTCCTGGGTTGAGGGCTTGAATCAAAGCTCTGCTCTGAGTGCAGTTTCCACTGGACCAGGGATCTCAAACTCCAATCCTAGAGGGCCAGAGCCCTGCACAGTTTTTGGTTTACCCTCATTTAACACATCTTATCCAACTCTTTGTGCTAATTACCACACAGCTCTAGAGCTGAATCATTCATTGTGACACAGGGAAATGTCTAAACTACACGGGGCTCCGGCCCTCCAGGACTGGAGTTTGAGACCCCTGCACTGGACCCTCCGGTATCTTTCTTCCGTCATCATCAGCCATCTCTGAAGCACAGGAAAGGGGGTGCCTGTCCTTGCACTGCAGGGCACACCTCTCCCACACACCATTAGAGATGCCATTTTTATCTGGAGCACTTAGAGGGAACCCATGGAAAGCAGGAAGAGCACCAAAATGATCAGGGAAGAATGGGACTCAAATTCACAGCATACAGGTGTGAGGCTACAAAGCTACCTACTGGGGTACTATGCCACCAACACAACCACATTCATTTAGTTTTATTACAATTAACACATTACATACATATATTTCTACACATATATATATATATAAAAAAAGTAAAATGAACAAAGTCTCTAAAAAGCTAAAAAAAATTGTCAAAAAAAAAGCAAATCAAGAATAGCCTTCTTTCATATTATTATGTATTACTAAGGATCATAAAAATGCAGAGCTGGTCTCTCTGGTTCTGTAATCATCGTAATAATGCAGAAATGTGAAAATGTGTGACATTTCCAAATACTCAAGTATTTTTTTTTTAGGTAGGTGATAAACGGTAACAAAAAAAGGAGCACCATATGGAATCCAGCGGACTGGAAACATACCAGCAGCAGCGGGCAGCAGCCACTAGATGGCACTCATGTTCATTTTTGAAACTGCTGCAATAAGAGATTATGTAACGATAGTGCCTGTGCTTCATGAGATAAACATGTCCACACCAGCCTGTCCAGGATAAGAGGTTGGAAGGGAGAGGAATGGATGGAGATTACTCGTCGGTGGGTCTAGACAAGTCCTCGAAAAACAAAGGACATTGCAGCTCCTAGAGCCAGTCCCAAAGTCAGGAAGAAGGCCATGATGGCTCCTGCTGTCTCTGCCTCATGCGGCGCCACCTTCCTATTTAGAAGTGAAACCAACAATCAAAAAATAAGAGCACACTGTATCACCAAATGTAACGAGGTGGGTGGCTAACGATAATAATTAAAATGGAAAACAGTACGGGGCGAGGTGTGCATCAGTCAGGATGTGCTTACTTGGGCCCGAAGCACATGCAGAGGCTGGCCAGGTATCCATTAGAGAAGGCGAAGAAGAGCATGAAGATGATGAACCAAGCGTCGTGCACAAAAAAAACCGGCAGGTGGGACCTGGGCTGCACATTGCAGAGCATGAAGAGCGGCACGAAAAGCAGGCGAGCCAGCATGAAGACAGGCAGCAGACGGCTGTCCTTCCCTGGCTGGGGATAAATCAATGGTTGCACATCACCACCAGGGGGCAGCAGAGTCAACACCAACATGGGAAACACCTTTTTGCACATTTAATCAACTGAATTGCAGAATATCTGAGTTGTATGGTGCATATAAGGGCTGGAATGATTTCTTTTCACACCTATTGCATCAAGTAATTAATACTGTTGCCAAATTTGTTATCTTGTCTTATCAATCATTTTATTGTGTTGTTATTGGGAAGAATTACTAGGGACTTTTTTTCAAACAATAAGGGAACTCGTTTTGAAATCGTTTTCTGTCCCCCTGCAGCAGTACCTAGGGCCGATATAGCAAAATTTGTATGTACTGAAAACAAGTTGTGTAATCATATAAAATATATCCCATATGAAACATTCCAACTAAATAATATTAACTGCATGTAACTCAACAACTTATATTAAATGCTGTTCATGGATGGCCAAGTAGTCAAATGTTAGTCAAAAAGAACCTTTCTATAGCTCATAAAAGAACTCATGCTGGTCAGGGACATGCAGAGGAGGGGGGGGGGGGGTACCGAGTGCCCCTCCCTTTAAAAGGTACTGAGCACCCTGTTACTGTATGTGTCAGAGACTTTGAGCACCTGCCCCTCAAAAAGTCTCTGCGTGGTGCTGATGCAGGCGTGAGATACTCTTCTTACTAATGTAGCAACGGCCTTGCTGAGAAGACTTATGTTTCCTACTGTCAAACACAAAGCTGTGATGTTATTATTTAAAATGCTGCCCATTGCTCAGTTCCACATTCACTTTCACCCTTGCTGCAGTCGTCATGAGAAGTGCTGGAACGGCTCTTTACATACCCACATGCATACTGTAGTGAGGCTTCGTCCAGCCCAGTCCATCACATTGAAGAGCAGAAAACACGACACTGGGATGAAGTATTTCTCTGGAGGTGAAGGAAAATGATGGTCATAAGGCATTTCAGGCAAATAGATGGTAAGCATAAAGGTTAAAGAAAGTAGATACTGTAAAAATGTGAGGAATGTTTGAGGTGAAGGGAAGGCTCCCTGTGAACCATGAGGTGCAGAAGAATGCAGGCATTTTACAGCCTACAAACGCCAAACTTGGTCTAACTCCCTCAGAAAGGCAAGGAAAAACCCCTTCAGTGCCTGTTACCACTGAGATATGCAGCTGATGTGTGGGTCGTTACATCTGCGAAGTGAGTATAATGTGGCAGACTGCCAGGGTTGCTTGATGTCTGAGACTGTCTGAACGTGACAGGCGGGGCCCATGCAGAGACGTACCCCAGGCACCGCCGTTGGAGATGGTGGACTTGACATCCGCAGTGACGGCAGGGAAAACGCCGATGGTGACGGTGAAGATGAGGCACACGGTGAGCGCCGGCACCCAGATCTGTGGAGAGAAACACAGAGGTTCCGTCTCTGGTTCTGCCTCTGGTCTGCGTTCCCGGGCTTGCGGGTTGTGCCTTCAGCACTGCACAGTAACTCCCAAGCCATCATCACTCAATACCTTTTTTAAGATGGTGACAATAGAGTTATTCGGCAACCTGGCCTTGTCTGAGGGGCCAAGGTCTGCTGCGGAGTCCCCCTCGATGTCGCCTGCTGCTGAAAAAATATATGCCATCAGGGTCTCTGTGTCTTGATTTGAGAAATCGCAGTGCAAATCAATTTAATACCAAATCTTTTTTCATGCACCTCATACAGGGTTCCCCCCTGCTTCCTGAGATATGCTCTAGGTTCACCGTGACCCTGTGCTGCCTGGGATACGCTTCAGGATCACCGTGACCCTGTGCTGGATAAGCGGTACCAGAACATCTCTACCACACAAAAACACATGCTACACGTTGTGTAAAACCAACTCAAGTTCTGATTTTTTATGTAGCTCAGCAATCATTTTTGGTTGCAAAATAGATATATATGCTGGAATGCTGTCAGGATCTGTGTGCTGTATAATTTGATTTTTTGGTAACGCTTTACATTAACTGCACCTTCATAATGCCTTTATAATGTGTTCGTAGAACATTCATAAGCAGCATGTAAGTATATCCTAACATCCTAACATACCATAACAGCATTATTATACATTAATAAGAAACATTATATGATAATTACAAACATTATAATTGTGTAATTGTATGATGTATTTTATTAATTTATGTTAAAGCTGTTAAGGTATGTTAAGATGTTAATGTATACTGACATGCTGCTTATGAATGTTGTATGAATGTATTATAAAGGCATCATGAAAGTGCAGTTACTGTAAAGTGTTACCGACTTTTTAATGAAATACATGAACGGGAAATAAATCTTTCAGGTTTTACCTATAGGATTCAGCTCCATTTGGGTATCTTTCTCAAGCTTATTTTGGTTCTCCTGGAAATGCTGGAAGAACTCCTGGAAGAGTGAAAAAACCAAAGCCATGGAGTAATACGTAAGAATGCCAGAAATCAGGCTGAGGTGACTTAGCATGAAACAGCCTTAATGCTGAAACCGCCAAAGAGGATCAGTTATTTCCTCACCATTTTGGGAAGGGCCACATAACACCCCATAGCCAAGAGGATGACTACACAGGCTGTGATGAAGTATCCAAATGCACTATCCTGCAGCTCTGAGCCACCTGGGAAAAGCCAGAACATTAGCTCAGTGTAAAGGAACCAGAGGATTCAACATGCAACGCAAATGGTTATAATATTTATAATTCCTGCAGATGGATTAAAACTACCCGTTCAGTACCACAACACTCTAGGTATGGGACTTACTTGCGAGGGCGCAGATGAATGAGAAGGCGGCGAACATGCCGGCCAGGCCCTGCCCACTCATTATGGGTGCAGTATAGGAGACGGGGAGCAGCCCGGCCACACCAAACAGACTGCCCTGCAGTATGGCTCCGAAAGCTGCAAAGGCAGGACAAGGAGGCACCTATGAAACAGGTTTGGGTTGCACACTGCCTATCAACACTTCAGAAAGTCTGATGTTTTCTTAACAGGGATGGAGATGACATCCAAGGTCTGTGGGCTCAGGGAGAAACAAACGGAGCCTTCAGGAAACGAGTGCGGAGGGTAGGGCAACTCACAGTTGATAATCACAATCTTGGTCATGGTGATCATGAAGAATGGGAAGGGCTCAACATCCACCTTCACTACTACGGCCGTCAGGAGAAAGATCAGCAGGATGACTCCCAGGCTTCCCATTATCCGCAACTTCTGGGGAATTCTGTGGGTAGGGACAATAATCTTGAAGAAATGCCTTCAAAAATATCATTCAAAAGTCATAACTCATGAAGCTAAAAACTGAACACAAGAAAGAAGCAACAGGCAGTGCCTGGGCTCACCACCACTCAAACCATGCATTTGCACGGGGCCCCCGAGGATTTGTTCACAAACACTCCTACCATTAAAATAAACATGTTCCTTATTTATGTAAAGCTGGAGCAGCATGCCCTGTTAACCAGATAGCTAACTACAATATTCTTGACTCCATTTGCTAGCTAACGTTAATGTTATATGCCACCATAAAACAATCATATCCCAGAGACAAAAAGTCTGTGACAGAAACTTTGTCTAAGCTGAACAGTTTCCTCAGCGCAAACAGTAAAATGCCTGACAGACAAAGAGGTGAATGATTCAGAATTCTGGTTGTGACGCTTTTGCTGCATACTCTTCGAAAGTGACAGCTAATTAGCTCTAGGTAGAGGTGGATTTCCTATATGGTCCAGCATTCACAGCCATCGGAGAACAAAAGTTCCCCGTGCAAATATGCAGCCCTGACATGAACTGGAAGAGAGGTTGAAAAAGGTGCTATCATTGACAGTGCTGATCAGGAATTTGACAGCATTGGTGGGCTGTGTTCATGAAAATTATTGCTATTGTTTGCGATTTACTAGAATGCAACCAGGGGTGTGGGTCCCCAAAATGAATTTTTCAGTGGGTCCCAAAAACAAAAAACCTGCCTGGTTTGTAGCCTGAGAAGCCTCTGCCCTTTAAACCTTTAGCTCCAGGCTTTTTAGCATTACCTCAGCACTAAAAAATAGTAAATGCAGAATTATATTTAGTTGGAATGTATGCAATTACATTTAGTTGTTTGCATGTAACTATATTTAGTTCCAAGCAGTTTGGATAAACTGTTTCTATGACAATTAAGATACAGGGGACTGAAACCATAATATATGGAGCGAGCAGATTCCATCATGGAAGGCACGTGTGCCACAATATGCCAAAAAAGGCTGCAGGTGACGTTCACTCACCGCTGGTGTAGGAACGAGTTAAGGCAGGAGAACAAAAGGAGAGGCACCATGGCGCAGAGTGTCATCACATTACTGAACCTGGATTCCAGCACATTTCGGGAGTCCCCACCCGGAGCAGTCGCGTTGCTGCCCCCCGCTGATGGCTCCTTAAGACGGCTGGTAAAATACTGAGTGGGCAGTGGTATTGTTATGGAACTGCATTTACGTGCGGCACCACCAGGGGTAACGGTACGGCTTCTTTTACAGAATTAATCATTCGGAGCAGTTGAAACGGAAAATATGTTAAGATTAAAACGAATGAATTTGTAGTACAGTGATCCCTCGTCTATCGCGGAGGTTGCGTTCCAGAACCCCCCGCGAAAGGTGAAAATCCGCGAAGTAAAAACCATATGTTTATATGGTTATTTTTGTATATTTTAAGCCCTTATAACCCTTTATATTCTCTTAGATATTAGGTACGATTCGTTTTGTATGTAATTATGTATGTAAACACTGTTTATATACTACGCAGAAATATACGTATCGTATGTCATTGAAGAGTTTTATTGATTATGTAAAACGTAGTTGTAAACACATAGTAATACATATTTTAACAAGAATAATTTTATATTTACTATAATACACAGTAATTCATTCATTTTACTTACATACCCAGTTATATAGATATAATATGATTATTCCTTTAATATTAGTATCATATTTCCAAAATAGGAACATTGCAGTCAAGCGACATTTGCATTCTGGTAATGTTCCTCAGCTGATTTCGGTCGGTGAAACAACATGGCAAACCAACTGAGGCAGCATGTACCAGAAATAAAAAGACCCATCGTCCGCAGAAATCCACCAACCAGCAAAGAATCCGCAATATATATTTAGATATGCTTGCATATAAAATCCGCGATACAGTAAAACCGCGAATGTCAAAGCGCGATATAGCGAGGGATCACTGTATAATCTAAAATTCCTCAGTTAAGGACTTGCAATCCATACTCAGTTTAAGGTACTATTCAATACTCAATACCAAACAAGAAAAGTTATCATTGTTATATGGCACTGTACCGTGTTTGCAGTCATGAAGAAGTTCCATGGTAAGAGAGTTCCCAAACCGAGCATGAAAAATATAAGCCACACAGCTTTGTACCTACGGCCAAAACAAAACGGTTAAACCTGTAATAACATGCAAACACTAACCCTCCTTTGCTCTTATAATAATATCAAATTCATGGACTTACTTGTCTCTGGGGCCGTCGAGGTCGGTCATTGTTACCATCTGACGGTTGGATTACTCTTTACAATGTTTGCAGCACAACCTGAGAATCAGAGTTTTTTACATTAATAGTATTTACAAGAAAAAAGTTACTATTGCGTGATTTTTTTATTAGGTTAATTTTTTATATGTAAGCAAACCTACAGGAAACATTTTACACAATCAAAACGTATAACTTGCACAAGAACAGGCAGGATTTGCATGTCTTTTGCTGTACATAACTATAGGCCTACTCGTTTTCCACTGAAACAAAATGGTAATATGGAGGGTGTTTTGTGACGTTCAATATATATATATATGTGTGTGTGTGTGTTTTAATATATCAGGGGAATGAAGCCCCATATTCGCGGTTTTAGTAGCCGCGGTTTTATCTGTGTCCGAAAAAGTGTTGAAAGTGTAGGCCTAACTGTTTTTCCATAGTTCCTAAGTTCTTTGATGGATATAAAAAGCATGATTTACATTGCTCCGTTATCCCTTGATACATGATATTTTTTCATTGCTATCATCACTTTACAATTAGGCTTCAACAGCAAAATCCCTTTCATTAGAGAGAGAACGGGGGGGAAGTACAGTACTGTATAATAATGTACAATGTACTTATTTAATGTTATTTAACACATTGTTTATTGTATTGAACAATGCATCGTCATCGGGTACGGGCTGCGGACGCCTGCGGTCGGTCTGCGTGTAGCCCAGATTTTTGTCTAGGAAATCTTGCGCTTCGACTGCGCATGTGCAAGATAATTGTCTCGGTATCTTCAGTAGGTGGCGTGTATGTAAACTTTGTCCTTTCAATTTGTTCAGCTCAAAACAGTAAATATCAATAGCTCTGGAAACCACTTCTCATCTATATTTGTTCAAGATTAATGATGTATTATTAAGGAGCCTCTCACAAGTCAGGGTGAGGAAATATTCTTTGAAATAGTTTTACGATCCATCGCAATAGTTTTCCGTTACTAATAATAACTATACCGTGTCTGTTTAAAGTACAAAACAAAGAATTAATCGACTAATAAGTATACATCTAACCGATACAGACATGTCCAGTTAACTTTGCTTTAAGCATTAAACTATGGAGGACAATGCACACCATATAACTTTCATATATGTGTTTTTATACATAGTTATTAATAATAGCACTGTGTCAGTTCACCACCAGTAACTGTAAACAAGACAGCTGGACTATTGAACGCGAAGTGCACACGCAAGTGGGCAAGTATAGTGGGATCGCAATACTGTTTCAAAAATATTTTCCCACCCTGACGTATTAGCGGCTCCGTATATACCACCTGTGTCTTTTATTATTGTTCAGTTCTACCCAAAAATCATATTTTATCACAAGAATCGAATAGTACTTTCAATGAGGAACGTGATCAATCAGAGGTAAACATTAATCATATTTACTGTACAAATTGTTTGTGAGACAAAACCAACATCAGTTAAGCAGTTATACAAAAGTTATGTTTATAGTTTTAAAAACCCGAGAAGACTTGAAACTTGCGGTTATAAACCGTATCTCATCCTGCGTTTGCGTAAGCTTCCGTCAGACCTAGGAGACGACATCTGTCCTCTGCTGGTCTGGAGGAATATCGCTGCAGTACGCATGCGCCGACCGCGACCATCCGCGTCCATTAGAAAGATTGTATAATAAATACACGTTCCTGTGTTAAAATCGGAATAATGACATAGGAATTGTTCATCTGTATTGGTTTTATTTCCTAACTCAGGTGCTAACCCTAGTTACCGTGGTTAATTAAGATAGGATCTGCAAGTTAGGAAGGTTCTGAAAAATGGCCCCAGGACGGAACAGCCAAAACGCGATTATAAAAGAGAAAGAGTTGAATGGACGATGTGTTGTAACTTAGTTTGCAATGTAACCAACGAATGTTAGGTTTTGTTTAGAGCCCGCCTACTGAGTTTGATGGGTGACTTTGACATATTTTTATATCATCTTTAACAATTTAACAATTAAAATGATAATTTAAATGAAATATTTATTGAATATTGTTACAAAACATCCTCCATAGGGTAACACATCCGATTACAAAAGCAATTAGTTATTTTATTTTTTTATTTTAATTAATAATTATTAGTCATATAAATGAGTAACTTTTAGGCCTATATTTAAAAAATATTTTTGCGGTATGTAAAGATATAATAATGTTTCTATTGTTATTGTATACTGTATTCAATGAGAGCACACACACAAACAGGACACATCCTTGATTATTAGAAGGAACACATTGCTTAGCTCATTTTCACCTTTGTCATTTTTGTTTAACATGTCAAACAGCATATAGGACTATTAGACGTAAAGATAAAACAGGGTGCTCAGGAGGCAAGAAAAGAAATATCTAGCCATACTCACAGAAAATGTATATCCAGCAACGACTCAACAAGAAAATGGGTTTTCACCGACATTTAGCTCCGTTTCCAAGAACTGTGTGAGGTATTATATCCCCCCTCATAGCCAACCACATGTTGCATGCGTGCCTATGTAGCTGATAACAACATATCTCAACACCCGCATACTGCTGCATCTGTTAATAGTAATGCCTCGGTAGAAAGCCACGTAGGCCTATATTTTGCAACTTAGGCTATATAATCACCAGGCAAGACGAAAGAAAAGTCAATGTATTTATAAAGTACGCACTCGATCTTAGAGTTGCTATTTATCTAATATATTAATTGGGCTACGACTGGCTGAATAAGTGGGGCATACATTTACTTACCTTTGTTAATCGTTATTGCTGGGAATTTTAAAAGATTTCATTTGTTTTAGATTAACTATTATAAAATTATAGTTTTCCTCCTACTTGTGACTAATGCGTTACTGGATCATTAGTTTTTAAGGTGAAGTGTACAGGAGAGACGTAATTACCATTAATTTCAAACAGGAATAATTAAGCACTAGTGATAAATGAAAAAGAGATCGCGCAAGGGAATGATTGCCCGCCACGCCGGTGCGGGGTGGCCGCACCACTGGCGTGGTACTAAGTGCGGCTCTTAGTAAAGTCATAACTCAGTAAATACTATTAAATATTGTAGCGCTGGAGGTACGTGCGTACCGACGTGTGACTTTCATTCATTTCATTCACCTTTTTTCTCAATAAAAATTAATACAAAATACACAAAGGGTTAAAAATGAATGAAAGTTGCCCTGTCCTGTGTTGTTAAAGTGGTTCTACAATTTGCAGCTGGTTTTGGGTGACTGGCTCTCATCACCTAGAAGCTATTGAAAAAAAACAGCTTTTCCCCCCTCAAAAAAAATAATACAAAATACACAAAGGCTTAAAAATGACTGAAAGTCGCTGTGTCCTGTGCTGTTAAGGTGGTTCTACAATTTGCTACTGGATTTGGGTCACTGGCTAGCATGGTATGAAACAAAAGGGTATTGTATTATTCGAACAGTAATTCGTCGACGGTCCCTAAATCCGGGGTACGCGATCGTCGGCCAGGCTGTGAAATTGTCCTGGATGTCTCTCAGTTGCTTATAGCGGCTAGCGTGAGCGAAACACCGCCGATATGTCTGGAGAGTGTGGATTCGAATATCTGTCGAATATCCAACCTAAAACTAACTTCATCGCAGTGATCGCATCGCGGCAACCCCAGTAGTGTTAAATGTTAACCATGGAACATACTTGCTAGGCAGGGCGACGGACACAGTGGGCGTTGTGAGTGTGCTGTGAGCACGTCTGGTACGGGTGCAATAAAGGCCACCTTGTGTTTGAAGCCGAAACTGTCTTGTTCTCGTTATTTCGACGGCATGGCAGAATGTACCCCTACCTGATGCTTCATGCCGGAGATTCCCAAAGTGGGGGTATCGTGATGATTTCCAGAATAGGTTTAGAAAAATCTAAAATCGTGAAAAAATTATAAGTCGATCGAAAAAAAGCGGGACCCCAGCCTGGATTGGCGAAATCGAGACTCTGCATACTTCTGTATATGTTTTTATAGTGTGTCTTTCTATGAGCAGAACCACAAATCAGGCGCTGGATGGATCCAGGGGGGTGGCTTCTGGGGCTCCAGCCCCTAATGATTTCCCAAAAGCCCCGAATATTTTCGGTTTTTAAAATAACTTCAACTTTGTGTCATTTCCTGTCATTCTCTCTGAATGGACCAGCAAATCAATGGAAAAATAGTTCTATTACTAGGGAAATATCAGCATCTATAGGTCTGCCCTAATATTGTCAAAAGCAGCAGATTTCTCTGTTAAACATTCATTACCTGAGCTCTACACTATTATAGCATAACAAAATAGGTTTCAATATTGATAATGCCAAGTTCCTACCCTACCTAAGTTATCTAACTTCTTTTTACAGGGGCAGAAGTGAAAATTAGTCATCCTCAACATTTCTTGTGTTAGGGTTTCAGAATGATGACGACAGCGCATGATCTAAATGATTTACATTTATTTAGGTTTATTTAGGATTATTTCAAATGGCCTGAATAGTGCATATAGCTGCTGTAAATTAGGAAAAAATATCCCCAGGGGAGCATGCCTAAAGACCCCTGTGATTTGGGCAAAGGCCCAAACGTTTACAACGTCTGACTCCACCCCTGCGAAGAATCAACCCTGTTGAAGTGAGCAGTACAGTGTGACGGAGATGAGGTAAATCAGAGGTTCAAAGTAACCACACCACCCCCAGTATAGCTTACCATATGAGTGGGTTAGTCCTTTAAATACCCATGTTCTTGACCATTTCTCTATTGCTGTGACTCCAAGGGTGACATCATCTGAAGGTCGCCAGTATGTGCTTTCCCAAACCTGTACAATTAAAAGCCACTGTAATTCCTAATGCAACCATATATCTTGTTTGTTGTGATAAAGAGGAATAGGGGTAGTACTAGAAATCCTGCTTACAAATAAACATAAAAAGGAATTAGTTACACCGTATTACAATTCAGTTGTAACACAGTAGAATTCACATAAATTTAACACATTTTAAGCTTTGATAAAAGATGGGTAATGATTAACATGAAAGCATACTCAACTATTTTCTCCTGTAATGTATCACTCAGTTTGGCTTATGATGCAATCTTGAAATTGAAATAAGTTTCAAGTTACCCTGTTAGTTTCAAGTTCACCCTTACTGCTGCAGCAAGCATTTAATCAATAAAAATACTTTAACCTGTTTTAAAAAGGTGTGTTTTTATAAAAAATAAATAAATAATTGAATTGTATATTTAGTTCTATAGCGATATGTTTTATTGATTATAATGGTATTTTTTGTTTGATAAGAATTGCTTCAATGATAAATTCATTGAAGACAGATTTGAGTATAGCATTGTAAGTTACAGTGCAGCACAGTACAGTGCAGCATGAAAACATATTAAAGCATATTTTGATTTTATTCAGAAATGAAAAATGAATGATGATTGATTTCAAATGAATATGTAAACTGAATTATAAACATTCTGCGGGCAAGTGTTCTGGTGTTCTGCCGGTGTCACGCCAGATTCCACATCGCTGCCGTGAAATGCATCTCCTGTGCGCTCTCCCCAATAACACTATGTAACACAAATTTTGTTCCTGGACAATACATGTTATTTCTTAATTGCTTATGTTGTAAAAGTAT
>JAAGVU020000041.1:17174764-17193929 GCA_011763525.2 Mormyrus iriodes | reverse complement strand
AAGTGTACTCTCTATACCGAGATAAGGGCATGGCCAAGGAGATGAACTGGAAGGAGTTTCAGGTGTCTCCTTTCTATGAAGCAGAGAGACAAAGATGGGTGAAAGACAGGTAGAAATGATTTATATATATATACCTTCCAAGGGCTAACAATTATTGTTCTGGATGTTCATATACTTAGATGTTCTCTAGGCTTCTGAATAGATGTAAATATTAAAATGTACATATGGAAATAAATAAAATAAAATCTTCCTGTTTGATATATTTTGTGTTAGAAATGTGACTGTTTTCATTTTTACGTTTCTGTAAAACACTGAGGTAAGTAAAAACATATGGTATGTATTTATATAGAGTTATTTTCATCTTTACAACCTTAATTTTTGTATATTTTGTTTGTTATAAATATGCTGATTTATGTTATATCTGTATGATTAAGACTGTTAAATGGACCTTGATGCATGGCTGAAAACCTGTCATGTTTTACTTGCACTATTAACGTTCACTCTATGTAATCATATTGCATACCATCTTCTGGCACTCTACTCCCCCCCATCCCTATAGCTCACCCTGTCTCCTGCTCAGCATTCCTACTCTCAGCAAGGCCAGCATAAGACAAGTGCCCCCCTTGGTCAAGTTTTTTTTGTGATTTCTTGTCATCTTCATTCAGTCATTGTGAGCAGTTACATTTGAATGCTGGCCTTGAATATTCCATATTATTTCTAAAACAATTATCTTTAATTACAGTCCACGCTATTAAATTTGTATAAATACTGAGGCATGTAAAATTCTATTGTAAAATTGTAAATGTTTGTATAGAGGTGACATGACACATTACTTTCATCCTCAGAACCTGCCTGTTCGATTAGACTGGTGCTTTTTATTTAGGCGTGACTGTAAGAAGTTTAATAAATGCATCTTGGATCCTCATGTTTTGATTAATCTGTTCCTCATTTTTAATAGTGTTGATATATCTGTGATGACAGCTGTAACCTTGGTGCATGTCTGAAATAATGTCATGCTTTGCTAGCAGTTTTAGCTGACACTGTGTATTTCACAGATTCATTTCTAAACGATTGCTTTTTCTGAACTTAATTATACCATCTTCCACCATAGGCTCTGTGTCATAAGAATATAGAATATAATGTTAGCATGCCCAGGGGGTTTGGGCAGCCAGTTGACCGTATACCCCCAGAGGTTTTTTTTCTCCTTACTTGGGAGTTTTTGGTTCCTCTTCTCCGTTGTCATCTGGCCTGCCTTTCTTTAGTTAATTTCTTGTCTTTCCTTTTTCCTATATTATTCCTATCTCTCAATATCATGTAAAGGGCTTTTGGGCGACACTGTTGTGAAAGGCGCTATATAAAAATAAATTGAATTGAATTGAATAAGAATGTATCCAAGTATGTTGGTTCAGATTATTTAAGGAGTACATCAACAATTCTTGTGTAGGATATTAATGATAATTAAACACACTTCGACACGCAAGGGAACACCTGAAAAAATTAGTGAACTTCTAGTAAGTTACTGGCAATCTGGTGTAGTATTTTACTATGTTCAAAGTAGCAGCATTCATCCAAAAAATCTGTAATAAAGTATCAAATCTAATTTTAAATGCACAATTGCAATGAATTTATATACCTCGAGTATTTTCAATACTTTCCACTCACATCTCTCACATTGGGGAATACCTCAAATCAGGATTCAAACCCTTTCTTTTGTGAAATAAAAATTTTATGCACTGGTAAGGATTTGAACAGCAGGGATGAAGCAAAAAACTTCCATCAGATTGGCTGTTTTTTTCTGCTACACCTATTCATGACTGTGACAGATGAGAATTCTTCCACTGAACCACCAATAGAAGCAGTAGTGAAGATTTTTTTAGTGCATACAGAAAAAGTCTCCCCATTCACTAATTAGAAAATGTATCCTATGGACAGACTGACAATCCCTGAAAAGTCGATGCAACCTAACCAGATTTGTTTGTATAAGAAATTCAAAAAAGGTCTGATCAACAAAACTAAACAACTAAAATTGACCAATAGCAGTTAATGTTTTTACAACGTTTCTGTGCAGTTTTTAGTGCTCATTCCTACTGTTCCTAGTGAGCCTGAAGCCTCCAGCAGGAAGCATCGGAACAGAATGTCAGTCCGTCGCCAAATAATAGTTTCATTTGAGAGCAAAATGTGAAACACGTCCATCGTGTCGTCTATAATGTTGAAAACATTACATTTGTGCCAGAAAAGTACAAGTTCTTTGTGTTTTAAGCTTAAACACTGAATAAAAACTATTCACAGAAAAAGTACTGTTTCCCCACTAGTCCTTTCCAATAAAATAAAACAACAGCTGAAATTTGAAAATATACATTCACACATTATTTCCAAGGAGCATATGGTCTTTTATTACAATTTAGTAATACAATGCAGAAAAAAGTATACGTTAAACATGCAGTAATTAAAACAAAATATACACTAAATAATACACTAAATAATGGGGCATTTAAGCCACAGAGGTCTTTTTTGAGAGACAGGAGTTTACACTTTTGCACTGTGATGGAGCAATCCAAAGACCTGATGAAATGCCTGGTTATATTTATATTTGTAAATGTAAGTCCACAAGAGTTACCGTGAGTCTGCTGGGCAGACTGTTAAGGCAGTTCAAAAAGGGCTGCATTCTGATTACTTCAGCAAGGAGTGATGTGTGGGTTAACATTCAACCTAATGTAGCTGTAGGGGCACGTGATCCAATAATCTATATCACCAGGGGCATGTGAATACCCCTGGTGATATAGCATGTAGTCCAGTGTTTCTTTATACTCACTATAAACATTTACATTTTCAGGACACTGGTCCTGAAAATGTAAATGTTTATAGTGAGTATAAGTTAGCACACAGAAGTTGTAGTTATGGTTCGTGATTGCCTTCATAATGGAACAGAGTCTTTATTTTTAGCAGGATATAGGTACCAGTACTTATGCAGCTATGATGACTGTGATACATGACATTATCCATCTTTTCTGTGTTCTATCATGATTAATACTGTCTTATACTATCTCATGAGAAATGGACCCATTATATCTGTTACAGTTCTTAAAGTACTCAGTTATATGTATTTATTAATGCACAATTTATCGTATGTGTCTTTATGTACAGTTTTTACAAAAAAGTAAACAATATGTTGATTAACATTTTGCTAAACAAATATGAATAATGGAATGCAGACACACATGACAAACTGTTCCAGCATGCACTGCAGGGCCCCTCCTCAGAGTGGCTGTAAAAACACAAGAATTGCAAAGGCTTACTTTTGCCTAAACAACACAAACACAAGTACTGCATTATCCAAAGTTTCAGAATCTACATTTGGCTGCAGACAAGATTTTTAGGAAGTGAAATCTTTAGGAAGGAAATGTATTTTTTGTAAAGGTGTCATTGCTACATGGTTAAATGTATGTTCATCTCACACAGAAATGTATTGTTTTATGAGATGCACCTTTTAAAAAAACATAACGCAAATGTAATTATGAAGTCAACCTAAATGCTGGTAACTTAATTATGTGCAGATACAATATGCCACGATGCAATTCTGAATATCACACAAGATTTAGTGAAACAATGAGTCAAGTTATACATAAGAACTCCTTGATGAAACAGGTCCTGACAGTCCTCACTGGTACATTAAACACTGGCTATACTTTGCCATGGCTCCTTGGAACACTGGATTGAATCCAGCGTTTCTCAACCCAGTTCTCCGGGACCCCCAGGTCCACGTTTTTGCTCAAAAATGTGTACTGTCTGGCAGGGAGCCAGGAGGGACCAATAAGGTGGACTGTCTGGGGGCCCGGTTCAGAAACACTATACTACATGCACATATTATATTGACCTACCACTGGAAGCCGACTGAGAAGGTCATCTACAGCCATGTCATCCAAGCTCTCTTGGAAAGAAGGATCACTTCTAGTGGATTCCTCTTGGAAGTTTGCAAGGTCGTCTTGGCTGCCACAGAGAATCAAATAAGGTCATTCATGAAAAAAGTAAACATCTATCCATCCATCCATTTTCTATAACCACTTATTCCATATGGGTTGCAGGGGGGTCCGGAGCCTATCCCAGAGGCTGCGGGCGCAAGCAGGGAACAACCCAGGATGGGGCACCAACCCATCATTGGGCACACTCACACACCATTCACACACACATGCATACCTATGGGCAATTTGGCAACTCCAATCAGCCTCGGCATGTTTTTGGACTGTGGGGGGAAACCAGAGTACCCGGAAGAAACCCCACGACAACACAGAGAGAACATGCAAACTCCACACACGTGGAACCCGGGTGGAGACGTGAACCCTGGTCCCAGAGGTGTGAGGCAACAGTGTTAACCACTGCACCACTGTGCTGCTCCTAAGTAAACATCTAATGACATGTATTTTAGGTAGAGCTGATAACTGATAAAAAGCACATACAGTAAATTAATCTTACCTGCAAAGATAGCAAGGAAGAATATAAACATATATACACAGTCCAACAATTAGTGAAACGATGCAAATTCATCATCGGTTAATATACATCCATCCATCCATCCATCCATCCATCCATCCATCACAGTTATCAGTTACATGGATTTACATAATTTATTTGCGGAATATTTTTGCTACGTTATTTTAAGTCAGATCTATCTACCAAATTTGCAATGAAATGTATTATGTAACAATCGATTTATCTAGATTATTAATAATACTTGAATAAAATGAACAAAAATAAATATTGCTTTTATTAGCATTTTAGTACCATTTATAGATAGCACACAAAGTTTCTATTATAACAAAGAGTGAAACACTTGTTCTTCATATCAGTGGACATGACAGAGGGATTGTGGGTTGGAATGGCTCAATTTTATTGACACCCACAGAACAGTAGGAGACCCAAGCATCTCAAAAATGCACAATACTGCGAACCCTGGCAAGTCAAGCACACGCAGCAAACTTGCTACTCACCCCCCCCCACACACACACAAACACACACACACACAATGGTAAAAACAGTGAACTGCTGACACACATTGGTAACTTGGGTAACATTTAATACTTTTAGGTATGATAGTTCTGTAGATACTGTGATTTATAATGATCATACCTCCGTTTTCCTGCCAAAACAGAGTCCAGGTATTTCTTGACTGCCATCTGTTTCCGGAATCGGCTGAAGTTGTCTGTGAAAACAGCGTCTGAATGACGCTTGACTGGTGATTCATCTTCCCATAAGTCATCGCTAAGAATGAAGAAAAAGACTATTAACTTTTATATTTGTGTCAATGACTTGTAGTGGACTTTCAGATATCAAATTTTAATTTAATTTTAGTGACGCTTTATTGATCCCCATGGGGTAATTCTCTTTTCACGTATCCCATCTTTCTCTCCATAACACACAGACATGTTAGGAGGGGAGAGCACGCTTAGCAGCCACCCACAGTGGCACCCATGGACTCGGGGGTTAAGGGCCTTGCTGATGGGCCCATGGACACGTGATTAAGCTATGTTCAAACCAGCAATCTTCTGATCACTGGCAAAGAGACTGAACCACATGCTACCACCATCAATCCAAGTTTATTTATCAAATGCACAGTAGTACAGTAATCAGAAATGGATACAAGCAATTAAATGCGTTCCCTAGCTCAATGCATTAAAGTAATTAAGGCCAATTTATACTTCACTTTTACGCGTGCTATTTCGGTTGCGGATGAGGGGACGTGACGTTTGGTCATCAAGGGCGGGCTGCGGATGGCAGTGGTCAGTGCGCGTGTACCCCAGATTTTAGCGGAAACCTTGCGCATCCGTGCTCATCGATAGCGCATGTGCAAGATAATTGATTAGGAATTTTCTGTAGTTGGCGGCGAGGCCTTTCACAGATCAGCAGTCACAACGAAAGAGGGAGAATAGTTGTTGTTATTGTAGTAGTATAGTGAGCAACAGCATGAGCAGGGTTGCAGGTACCTGCATATCTATTTTTTTCAAACTGTCCAGACATTATACCGAGGTATACGGTATTTAAAAAATCAGCATTATTCCAGCATTTTGAAATCTTGGCAATACAATTCGCCGAGCAGGTCCCTTCTAATTTTGTCGCACGGATTTCAAAATACTGTGGTACGCCTTATTACCGTAATACCATTCAGGCCTTAACTGATAACTTTAAAACTGTTCATAAAAGCCTGCCTGTTTCACTACCCTGCTTGTATTTGTGTTTGTTGCAATGCATCTGCCCTCTCCTGGTATGATTGAGTATTACTGCTGTATGCATGCAGCGACCGCAACTATCCGCACCCGCAGGCAAATGTAGTATGAAGGCAAGCTGTGGCGCGGACGACTGTCCTCAGGCCAGAAGAGCACGAATAAAAGTAAAGTGTGAACTAGGCTTTAAAGTAATTAACATGTTTTAACATATTTATATGTAGATACCAGAACATATACTGTTTTTGTGTTAAGTAATTACATACGTACAATTTAAAATGGATAATATTTTCTGTAGTCTCAAATTAACCTGAACAGAGATATTAAAGGGGACCTCATCATAATTTCATTTTTGAGGTTTACTAGAATATATTTACATGCTTCAGTGTTCCAAAAACAATTTTTCCCCCTCATATTGCACATGTCACATCCTTCTGTCTATAACTTTGCCTGAAACGATCTTTTAGAGGTTTAAGCCCCACCCCCCATGAGCCCAGTGTGTTCTGATTGGCCAGCTTGCCCGATTGGTCAGCTTGCCCTACAAGTTCCGACCCTGTCTTGCAGTCTACAGACAGATCCCGGCAGGTAGGTGACCAATACATATTGCGTTATGAGGTGACTTCACCACGTCTTGGATGTAAGGCCTGGAATTTCAACGAAGCGTTTCAGGCAAATTATTACTCCTTGTAGAGTGTATTTTAGATCTTAAGACTTTGCAGACTATTAAATGCACATAAAGCTATATAACACACTACAGTAATCCCTCGCTATATCACACTTCGACTTTCGCAGCTTCGCTCTATCGCAGATTTTATATGCAAGCATATCTAAATATATATCGCAGATTTTTCGCTGGTTCGCAGATTCCTCAGTTGGTTTGCCGTTGATTTCATACACGGGACGCTACTGGCGGATGGCTGGGGGCCAAAATCAGCTGAGAATGTAAACATTACCAGAATGCAAATGGCGCATGACTGCAGTGTTCGTATTTTAGAAATATGACACTAATATTAAAGGAATAATCATTATATCTAATATAACTGGGGAAGTAAGCAAAACGAATCCATTACTGTATATTATAGTACATATAAATATACAGTGTGTGTACATACATAGTTTCAACGAATCTTACCTAATATGTAAGCAAATATAAAGGGTTTATAAGGGCTTAAAATATACAAAAATAACCATATAAACATGGTTTTTACTTCGCGGATTTTCACCTTTCGCGATAGACGAGGGATCACTGTATAGGAAAGGTAAAAACCGGAAAAGCATAATAGGGCCCCTTTAACTTTTATTTTAGTGTCAATGACTTCTGTTGGAAATTAGTGCACTAGTATATGTTTGTAATGGAGATCTGTAAGATTTTAAGCTTAAAGAGTTGATGAGAACTGATCTAAGTATTTATCTTCAAAATTTTTGTTGTGTTTAGGTATTATCTGTACACTGTTAAGGTGTAAACTGCTCTGCACCAGAAAACTACATGAAAGAAATGCTAAACGATAAAGGATCTCTATCTAAAAATATCTGCATAAAAAAGGTTGTGGCCTCAAGGTATTTTAGCAAAATTCCTGTTGTTTTCACACCACATTACCTGTGCTGTCCCTTTAAACGAACAACAGTTTGTCTCTGGGGAGAGCACATGGACATTGGGAACTCAGAAAAGGCTTTACCTGATGCGCTTTCCAATCAGAGATTCGAGGTACCGTTTGGCTGACAGTTGTCCCAGAAGTTTGCTGTAGCCACTTGTAAACAAGCCATCTGCATGCCTCGTGGGTCTACAAACACATTAAACTGCCATTTATCAGTCACATGTAACAGTAACACTGTTCCTCTTCAAACCCTTGTCAGTTATGTTTTCTGTATATTTTCTATATCTGTAATCAATGGTCACTTAATTAGGTACCCTACTTACCTGGTAGGACCCACATTGCCTGCAGAATCACTTCAAGGCTAGGTGAGCTGTGTGTTCAGAGAAGCCTCTCTGCAACCATTGTTGTACTGAACTCTTATTTTTGCTGTTGTGGCCTTCCTCTTAGCTTTAACATGTCTGGCCATTGTCCTCTGCACTCCCTCATTAACAAGGTGTTTGCAATAACAGAACTCTCATTGACTGGATGTTAATTGTTCCATTCTTTGTAAACTACTGATATTCTGCATGTGAAAATCATTTCAAGGTGGCTGTTCCTGAGATGTTGGAGTCGCCACATCTGGCACCAACAATCATATCGCGCTTAAAATCTGGCATCTGGTCAGGTAACTATTCTAAAGCTTAGCTGAGCAGCAACTGGATTTCTTGACACCTGTGTGGTGTACGTATGTCTCAGGTAGACTTTATTAAATATAATATAAAGATTATATATCAAATTCATTTTTACATCATCTTCACTGTACTCCTGCATGTCCAGTTGTGTGTCTGTTTATTAATTTGTTGTACTATTGTTCCTTATACTTGGTGTGACTGAACAAATACACATTACAATGCATTTGCAAAAGTGTCAGTTAGTGTTAAAATGTAATAAACACCTTTTAATTAAAAGAACTTTGTGTTTAGTCGGTTGTTACTGCGAGAGACTCCGTACTCCTTACCTTATGGAGGAATACACTCCTACTGCTGGTAGACTTTCTGCTCCTGAGTATAGCACACTGCACAGGACTAGCAAAAGCAGAAGGTGGGTGCTGCTGCAGTGTAGCATACCTTTCAGTTTAGATCTATCAAAATCAGGAAAGCAGCTTTTTAATGAACGCATCAAAACACTGCAAATAATACATAATCAGTACGTTATTAGTGGCTTTATAACAATCTGAAAATACATGTAAAACATAAATAATTGCAGGTTTGCATATGAAAAACGTGAAATCGTTGTTCAGTGTGATCCTTGTTGAATTAAACCTGAAATTAACTTGCAAAATAGTATGTAATTCTCAGCCATTCTAATAAATCACGTTTAGAAAACAGGTGCATGGATGGATGGATGACTTGTGGACATGTTTCGCATGAATCTTATAGGTTACAGCGAATCCTATGTTGAACCACTTAGTATAGATTACAGACTGAAAATACAGAGATGTACTATTTGAACAAGGAGATTTGCTTGCTGCATCTTTTCAGTACTTTATAGAATTGTGGTTATGCTAAATTGATACAAAGAACAGAATCTGCAGCAAACCGTGGACGGATTCTTTTAATAATTTCGCTCCCTCTAATTTAAAGAAAACAGTAACTGCTTGACTGTAGGAGAAAAAATAACATTTGATACAAAGTAAATAAACAAAATAACTTACGAATGCTTCTGTAGATATCCAAACGGGGTATCGGGCTGGACCTGCTACTGTCTCTGCAGCTCCTACAGAGACTCAACTCCAGGGCTTTTTTGTAGACTTCTTAGACAGCAGGCGCTTATTTGGCATCTGTGTCCACTCTTCTCCATTTTATACATCCGAATGAATTTCATCTCACAGGAAAGCAATTTGATTTCATTAGCATCTACACGTCATTTCAGGTCCCACTGGGTGAAACGTGTTTGTCAGGGGCTTGTTTTCTGAAACTGTTCTGGTGGTCCAATCTAATACAGAAATTATGCTGATTTGTTTGTTTCTTTTTTTGTGCGTGATACTGACTCGTCTATTGCGTATACCTACTTTCTAACAATTATACTGGAAGGAAATGGATGAAAACAATTTGAACTTATTACCAACTACCATTGTGCGGTATGGTATATTAACTACTACTACTATATGGTAATTGTTTTAAATGCGTATTGCAAAATAGTTTCTATCCAGTTTGTAAAAGATCATACACAAATTACACTTCTGCAGAAAAAGCGTAAAACCAAAATTATCCACGTTTAAATCCCTGAAATAAATATATTAAACTGATTTCCGCTTGGTTTGAAAAATTAGAAAAAGTCTTTTACAAATTTGTAATAATTGTAATAATGTAATAATTGTAATTAATTAGTGGTGTTTATCTGAAAAGTTTAAGAAATACATTCTTGACAGTTCAACTACTTCTGAAGTACTTGTTTCAAAAGGGGATTTATAGTCCTTTTTTGGACTGTTGTGCAGTCAGTGTGTGGTGGAATTTTGGTACATACACTGTCAGAAAAAAGGGTACAGCCAAGGTACAAACGAACAACATTAATGTATCTACAATGGTACAAAAATGTTCCTCAGAGTCAATTTCTGTACCCTAAAAGTGTACTGAGTAGTATGCCTTTGCGCCTAGTCTACGTTTACCTACAGCTAAGATACAATTGGTAGACCTTTGAGGGTACAGCCCCAGTGACAAGTAATTGTACCTTGAATAGTACAAATTGGTACTTTTTTCTGACAGAGTAGGAATGGTTTATATTTCTTAATAGATAAGCCATTGAGTCACACATTTGAGACCTTATGAATGTAGTCCTTTTTGAGGTCCAAAATGTGACTGGAAAGAACAACGTAAAACAGTACATAATTTAGGGGATCTATGTTTTGGTACTTTGTAAATCCAAGAAAATATCTTTACAGAAAGAGTGGATCGTCAGCTTGTTCTTGTAGCTTTAAACCATAAGAATAACATAAACATAACAAGGAACTTGAGCTACTTTATGCAGACAAAAATCCACAAGGACTCACTGAAAATTACAGAATAATTTCAATCTAAAAAAACCAACCTGTATGACCTGGAAAGAATGTAACAATGCATAACTTTCAATTCTGTTATACACTGATTTTACAGTAAAGCTAATTAGTATTATTAGGATTTCTCTAACTCTGTGACTCAAGTTTAAAGGTTGGTTTCAGGCTGTAATATTCTACATGTAAATTTGCCTGCTCAGTCACTCATAATCTTTCTATTTGTTTAAATGGTACCGTTGTAGATTTGTATTCTTTCATATATGTGTTTCATACATTTTTCCATCCATCCATCCATCCATCCATTCAGTCATTTGTTCATTCATTTTTGCATCTGTATTTAGCCCATAGGGAGTCTGTGTCCAGTGGCATACTCCTGCATTGTACCCCTGCATTCTGCCTGGAAGACCATGACCTAGAAAAACAGATGGATGATGGCTGGATGGATAACGGGGGATTTTACTGTGTTGTTGCTGTGGTAAAAATGGAAGGATTTTTGGGCAGCTGCAGATATGATGGTAGGAATCAGTGTTGTGCAGATCAATAATAAAATGATGATTCTTTTCGATTTGAATGTTTTTCAGTTTGAATGAATCTTAAGAATTGATTCTAGCATTTAAACTATCGCTTTTTTACCTGGTAATTTAAATGTTCATATTATATAGGGAATGGGCCATGAAATGAACTATTACTGGACAGGGTCGCCCATAAGGGGGCAAAAGGAGAAGGGGCTCAGACATTCTGGAAATGGAACGATCATTCAGGATGAATTGCGATGTATCAGGATTGGTATTGGAGATACCAGTACGAACCTTGGACCGAATCAAAATCAGATCGAAAAGAAAATCAGTGGTATTGACTCAGCTTAGCAAACTTTTGGTTAAAAGTAAGGCTAAGGCACAGGCATAACACTGATTCAGATATCGACCAGCTAAGCTGAAAGAGAAAAGACACATGGACAGTGCACATTGCTATATCAATATTTGCTATGAATCAGGGCATTACCACATGACCTAGAATTCCCCTGATTCATGAAGTACTATTGAATTATGCATCAGCAGCTTTGGCGTGGAAATCTGTTGGCTGTCTTCATCATTGACATGGAGATAAATGAGTTATATCTGCTGCTGAAGGGAATGGCATCCTCTGGTGTGCTAAAGCTGAAGGCTGGGACCAATATTCCTACCAGAGGTGGCATTATCTAAAATGTAGAGTCAGTGTCAAGGTATCACACTTTCCTATGTCACACATCTCAGAGTCTGTGTCAGACTGAAACTCGCAACTGTGAAGCAGACAGAGCACTGGTTGACTATTGAGTAGTGGGTGAATATTCTTACAAATAAAAATATGTTTTGTGTTCCTTGCTTACAAGGAACTGTATCATAGATTATATAGTATAAACTATATTAAATTAAATTACAATAGGCTAGAGTAAGAGAGGCTGAAATACCAGGTTCTCAGTTGACAGGAACTACAACTCAATGGAAGCAATGTCTTAAGTATGGAGTGATCTTTAAAAAAACGACTGTTTTCCTTCCCTTAACTGAAATTCCATCGTCGTGCTCAGTAATCTATCTATCTATCATTATGAATATCTGTTCCCTGTGTGACATTTCTTTAACCACTATTTGTTTGTCATGGCTTTGTGCAGCATTAATTACAGGCATGCAACTATGCATGCACATTACTTTGACTATCATTTCAAAAACTGTAAAACTGTCCTCATCATGGTTTTAAATGGCGGTCTCGCCACTGTCCATTCAGCCTAATGTTGTAAAGCTTTCACTGAATTTTTGGTAAGTACCTTGTGGCACTATATTGGAAAAGGTACTGTATGATTCAGCAGTTATCCAGCTCACTTTAAAAAATGAAAAACTGAAAGGTAAATTCAGTCCAGTTAGGGAAAGTATTATTCAAATAATGTATTTCAAGTGCTCGCAGAGAGTCCCACCTGTGCTTCATAACCAGGATTAGGGACTGCTGCTGTCAAAGTATGTGTATGTGTACAGAAATTTAAAAACCAATCATTTGCAAAAGTTAAGAATCCTAATTAAGAAGTAATCCCAGTGACTAATTTAGAGACAGTATCGTGTCTAAAAGCATCAATTTGCAGGCAGGCGTTTTCCAATATGTATGCAATCTGCACTGGCTTCAGCTTTTCAAATCTTAAGGCATGCACCATTCAGAAGTAATGCCTCAGCCTCACGTTCAAAGCTATTTCATGTCCAATCAGTGGTCATTCTGAGCTTGATTATGCCACTAATGCGATTAGAGGAAAAATTAAATGAATTATGCCCAAACCCCAGGGAAGTATGGTCCCATAATTGACGGTAATGATTTAGAACAGAGCCTGACGAAGAAACCTGCATCCAGGAAATTCTTTTCTTATTTCAATGGAATAAGGAGGTATCACAGTTCCCTGTAGAAGGATTAATTCTGAGTCATTCAGTATGGAGAAATGTTGAATTGTTCATAACATTTTAGACTAATTCATGATGATAATTTGCATCCAAGTCAGACTCAGGCATCTTTTTGTTCTAATTTCAAATAAATTCTCTTGCTCATCACTAATGGCACCCTTTGTGTGCTGTGCCACATTTTGAAAATCAGATCTTTATTGATTTGCAAAACTCGAGAATGCTGTCTGCTACAATTGCCCTATAGTGCCAATCAGAGAAAAATTTAATAAGCGTTGGTGGGTATCTGTAGAGTAAGTTCCAACAGGAACATTTCATGAATTCTTTGTAAGCAAATGAGGCCTCCTTTGGCCACAGGATATGCCACAAATGTGTGCTTTCACAGCTAAGGACATGTTTCAACAGGATGGTCCTATGGATTGACTTAACATTTTAAGAACCTTCATTATCAGGTTTACAGACTTATAAATATGGCGCTCTCCATCTTTGTCAGTAATCCAAGGAAAGAAGCTGCTTTGGTGATCAGTGCAAAGTGTCTTAAGGTAAAGTATGTAGTTACATATACTATCAGATATTGCTCATTGAAATGTCAGTATAGGACAGAAAAATTAGCAGAGCGATTAGCAAACAGTGATTGCGAATTAAGTTGTAGCTTGCTAGTGGTATTCTAGATAATTTCAACAGACACACTCAGGCAGTGGCATCTTAAATTTGTATCAGCTGAATGTAGGAGTTTTCATAGCCACATGAGCCTGTGTAAATGGGAAAACCGAATGGTGAACTCGACATTGCATATTATATGTGTCACAGCCACTAGTCCCATTTTTTTTGAGTGTATATCTAAAAAACAGTTTCTTTGAGTTTGTGCATGTTCGGCACCGTACTGTAAGACAAAGCAGGAAATTCACGCATTATGATAATTTAAGAAAGTGTTATTGTACCTCCTTCCGCAAGTAATTTAGACTTTATGGTCAACTACGGTGGTAGATTATTTCGTTTAAACATTATTAAGAAATGGCTCAGCCACTTTTGCCTGAAAAAAATACAGCTTTTTATGGTACTGAGCACTCGCTATAAATTTTGTTTATATGAAACTTTCTTCAACTTTGAAAAGAAACATAGAACTTTCTGCATCTGAGCAATGTACAACATTCCCTGGTAAAATGGCCGCCACGCACAAACTATAACGTAATACGCATGTAGCTTAATACAACCCATTAGGCAAATGGTCTATTAACTGCCCACAGGATGTACTGAAGAGCAAAAGGTCCAATGAAGAAGGTGATTATTTCAATAATTAAATAGTACATTTACCGATTTTTGAGCCTAATCTAAAGTAAACGTCTTCATTAGTCTGATACAATAAATTGAGCTAAAAAACACTGTTAGACAGCAGATCAATCAATGAGCCTCAAGCACAGATTAAAAATATATGAATATATATTTTTCTTTTAGCCTTGCATATAAGAAGAAGCAAGAGCTCAGTAAGGAGATAAAGAAGAAGATAAAGGAGCAAGTCTCTTCTGCACGTCTTCCCTCCTCATTACTGCGTTACTGCTAACAATATGAATACATCTGTGTTTAAAGTCTGGTACGGATGTTGTATTCAGTAATGCACTCAGTGCATCATTATGGGTACACAGCACAACACAGTCATAACAGAACAGCCTGCCTACGAATCATTACAACCAATCAGATTACAGAATGCTCAGCAGTTAATTCAATTGTTTAAATTTCCTCCATCGCTACTCAAGTTTTAAAATTCATAAAACGCAGGAAGTTTGTTTTAGTATAAATAATTTTATACTTTTATGTATAAAAATCGCCTTTTGGATAATGCCTTTGAAAAACATTTTTGTTTGCTTTTCTAAAAGCAGAATAAGTGAGCAGAGGAGGGAGTTTGATGTCTTATACTGACGTCAGGGAAAGTAGAGTCTGCTATATAAAAGCACGCTTCATTTGTACCTCAGATGGGGTGGAAAAACAGCAAAGTAAATCACAGAGAGCAGACTTCATAACAATACACGTTGCAGGCATACTGAGACTGCAAACCCAGCAGTTTTGTAATTTCCATGAACAATAAAAAATGCCTGTGTAAGTTAGAAATATTAATGTTAGAAATAGATAGATGCGGATGATTGGAATTGACCTAAAAAGCAAGAACACAGACAACCTACAGATCCCCACTGACATTATGTGGCTATACCTTTGACATTTGGGCAGTTACGGATACGTCTTGTTAGCTCTGCCATACACTCAATAGGAGAAGGTTCTAATGCTGTTTTTCAGGAGACAGAGGACCTTAACTGTTATAGTGTACAAGAACAAGACCAATCATCAATTAACTGATATTACATACAGTACTCACAGAAAGTCTAGGGACCTTTGCTTAATTCAGTAAAAATGCTGTAACTGTATTGGTTTTATAACAAAAATCATTATTCATTTGTTCAAAAAATTATACAGTTTAAATATATATATCCTCCAATAACTCCAATCAACTTAATGTCCAATTAAAATGGGAAACGTGCTTCAGTTACATTGTTTCAGACTAGTTTCCAAGGGTGCCAACAATGGTGGCATGTGATTTTGTTAAGAATATTTATTCCTTGATGAGGGATTTGTTTTTCTTTGAATAAACTTGTTTCAATTCAGATTTTTCTCATTTTTTCAGTGCAAGATGAAGGTACTTCAGCAAACCCTTTCTAACCCTTACTAATTTTTACAAGGGGTGCCAATAATAGTGGAGGGTACTGTAACTATCATCATTATCACTTTAGAAACAACCAGTACACTGTCAGAAAAAAGGGTACCAATTTGTACCTCTGCTTATCACTGGGGCTGTACCCTCAAGGGTCTGGAATTGTACCTTAACTGTAGGTAAATGTTCCTTTTAAGGTACATAAATGGACTCTGAGTGTCACGTCCAGCCCTGCCCTACCGGTCCTTGCCTTGTGTCCTGACCCCATGTGCCCGTCTTGTCCTTGGCCCCCGGGCTCCCCCTGGCTCCGGATGACACACTCGGAGTGTACGCCTTTTGGGGGGGGTTCTGTCACGTCCAGCCCTGCCCTATCGGTCTTTTTCCGATGTTCCCCGCAAGCGGGGCTGCTAATTAGCCGCACCTGTTGCTCGTCATGGTTACCTCGTGTTCTTGCCCCATGTTAATCAGCCACAGGTGCCCCTCGTTTCTTCCCTGGTGTT
Source organism: Mormyrus iriodes (assembly GCA_011763525.2). Taxonomy (NCBI): domain Eukaryota; kingdom Metazoa; phylum Chordata; class Actinopteri; order Osteoglossiformes; family Mormyridae; genus Mormyrus; species Mormyrus iriodes. Next base: position 17,177,473 of record JAAGVU020000041.1, on the reverse strand, counting down.
CCTCTGTATAAGAGTTCCTGTGTCCTGTGTTACCTTGTCGGTCATTATGGTTGTTTGGTGTAGCACGTCATTAGTCTGTGTGCCCCGCTCCCATTGGAACATAAAGTCCCCGCACGGGGTTTACCGGTCCTGTCTGCTGCTGCGTCCTTTCCACCTGCGTTATGCCTCACCATCAACCCCGTCGGCGTGACACTGAGGAACATTTTTGTACCATTGGGCATACACTAATGTTGTTTGTATCTTGGGGAAGTTCCTCAGAGTCCATTTCTGTACCTTAAATTAGACTAAAAGGTACAATTACCTACAGCTTAAGGGTACAATTGGCAGAACCTTGAGGGTATAGTCCCAGTGACAAGCAAAGGTACAAACCAGTACTCTTTTTTTTTTTTTTTTTTTTCTTTCCAGTTTTAAGGAAAACATTCATTTCAAGGAGTAATAAATTGAAAGCCAACTAGTAGCTCTAAAAGAGCTGTTCTAAGTTAAGAAATTCATTGACAAACAGTCTCATTGTGTGTTTTTAATAAGTAACACCTTTGCAATAAAATAAAACCTGAAACATTTGTGTTTAGTGTCCCTTGGGAGCCAACAACAAGAATTGCAGTTAATAGCAAAATGGAAAGAACAGAATGAGCCAGCAAAAGATCATGAAACTTAGTTAAAGACATGCGCAGATATATTAAACATCACTTGTCAATGGACTTGTTATTAGGTAATAAATCTGCAACTTTTTTACAGAATGAAATAGGTGTCCCAAGGCTTTCTGTGAGCCCTGCATATGGTCACAAGGCTTTCTGTGAGCCCTGCATATGGTCACAAGGCTTTCTGTGAGCCCTGCATATGGTCCCAAGGCTGTCTGTGAGCCCTGCATATGGTCCCAAGGCTCTCTATGAGCCCTGCATATGGTCCCAAGGCTTTCTGTGAGCCCTGCATATGGTCCCAAGGCTCTCTGTGAGCCCTGCATATGGTCCCAGAGCTTTCTGGAAATTATTTTATGTATTGTATAAAGTGCTGGATTCCTGTATTATTGCAGTTATCATTATGATTATTGGTATAATTATGTACTTTTCATTGCTTATTGAACAATGGTTCAAAATAGAGCATGTGATGTCCCTCAAATAAATCCTAGATAACATTAATCGGTCCATAATTTGACGCTAGTGGAATATTAACTTCATCAGGTAGTTGCTGAATTTAGCCATATAATTAGCTTTATGTAAGTTATGTTTCAGTCTGGTTTTAAGGTATTAATGGAATCTTGGTCTCGTCACAGAATGTGAAGAAGCACGAAAGCATGTTGCATAAGTAATGTGTGATGGACCAGAGGGCTACGCTTGGCATGTAAACTTTGGTCATAATTCTGGTGCTGCTTAGTGGCTGTTAAGCCAAGTGATTATTATCACACTGCTTCACCCGGTGCCTGAGATTCTGTTTAAAATTTATCTCTCGTTTCGGTTACACATTAATCTCCCACACTATTCTGCATTATATATTCTGAAAAAGAAAACGTATAAGAAATAAAACTGATGTGGAAGTCAAGAATTTCGGACAGACATATATTTATATGCAGACTCTTTAGGGTAGGAGAAGTTTCCTGTTTATTACGTCTCTTCAAACAGGGGTTCCATGCATACAAAGGAGAAGAGTCCCCATTCACAAGTCAACATCCATGTTTATGCCTTTTCTGTGAGTGACAGCCCTATATGGACTTGTCAGATGTTTCTCATTAACTAATCTTTGTTCCTTGTCAGCTCGGCTCTTATCTATCCTGCTACCCTTCCAAGGTTCCTGGTACAGGGCCATTCAGTTCTGCCCTTAAGACTCCAAATATTTACTGCAAGGGCTTCACCCCCTCACATATCAGTATTCTATGTTCAATAAATGTCAAAAAAGGAACAAACCTTTCAAAGGGATAAAAGCTGATTTATGTCCTTTTACATACGATACAGTATTGATTATTAGATCATAATTGCTGTTGCTATTACTACACCTACAGTACACATACACGCTGTTTTACAGAGAAGCATAATGAAACAATAATAAATTGAGCATGACATGTAAATGAACATGTGAAACAAAAGTAAATGATTACCACACATACGAGGATAATAATACAAAAATTAAGTCCCTATTCAGTCTCCCCTTCTCAGCTAGGAGAGCTAGAGAGCCATTCAAGGTCAGATCATTTGCCGAAAATGAGTGCAGTTTCCCTTGTCTCATAACTTGAAACTGTTTGTGTGACCCACTGGCCAGCACAAATGAGACACTGACTGCAATCCCAGCATGCTCTCATTCCCATTGACGTTATTGGGGTATCAAGCTTTAAAGTTCACTTCCAAACCGGTGATCCAAGTCTCCATGCCAGGTCTCTCCTGGACTGCATTGTGTCAAGCAAAATTTATGATGTAATTCACTGCAGTACTGTGAAGAAGGAAGAGTTCTTTACTACTGAGAAAATTCTTGGGATAAGAAGGTAATGCACTTGCACCAAAGACGTTGGTTAACTACAACTTGAGATTATAATTAAAAACAAACTGAAGCCAGCCCTGATGCCACACACACTTTGCTGCATTGACTGGGTCACTGCTCATAACTTTCAGGCGTGTGTTGACTACATGTCAGAAAGAGAGCTGGTACGTACACTCACCTAAAGGATTATTAGGAACACCATACTAATACGGTGTTTGACCCCCTTTCGCCTTCAGAACTGCC
>JAAGVU020000041.1:17159945-17174664 GCA_011763525.2 Mormyrus iriodes | reverse complement strand
ATGTGATTGGTTGATTAGATAATTGCATTAATGAGAAATTGAACAGGTGTTCCTAACAATCCTTTAGGTGAGTGTATTATGGAACGTAGTGCCTCTCTCGCTTTGCTTCAGGCCTCTCTGTGACACCACAGCACAACAGTGTGCTGGTGCCAATTTGTCATGCCCTCAAATGCATCCATTAGTACATTAGGCAGGATCAGCTGGGAGGTCTGTGGTGGGTCTGTTGAGAGGGGGAGAGCTGGTCTCTATACACAGAACCACAGTCTCTCTGCTAAATGTCCCCATTTATGTGCTGCTGAAAGGTTTCAGCTAATAAAGGCCAGGCCATGCTTCTTATGAACAGTAGCTGGCTGCATTTCAATGGAGCTAAATTCCAATATCACAGTACTTGGCTATAATTAGTCTGACTCCACCTGCACTTCCTGTGTCACTTACAAAGGTGACAATAGCTCAAAATTCGAAATGATCATGCAATTAATGCATTGTGTCCTTCAGTAGCTCCTTAGTAGTTCCTTCAGTTGTTCCTTCAGTAGTTCACAATGGTTAACAGAACTACTGAAGTACAAATTATGAACAAATATAGTAGCTACTTGAGATAAAAGATGTCATGATTTATTAATGATGAACGGAAATGAGATCAGTATGTAATTAAGACTTAGTTTGTGGGTAATTAATACATAAGTAATAGCATAATACGACATTATTTTTGCTCTCAGGTATAGTGTATAGAGAGTATAGGTGTTATCCTTTAGGGGTTATTACATTTGTTAGAAGATGAATTTATGGATCAATTTACAGTACATCTTGCTTTTTAAAAGTTTACTAAGATGTTCCTCATTTACAAATTTTATTAATTACAATTAATTATAAACATCAATGATCTTTTTGTCACTAATTAATTCTATATCTTATATTACTTATTTACAGTGAGGTTAGTTGTAAACTCAGTAATCAGTATGAGCAGATTTACTTGCACGAGACTGACGGTGGCTGGCTCAATGCTGGGGATTTAAACCCCATCTTCTGTGTTTGTATGATGTTCACATGTTCTTCCCATGTCGCTTGGGTTTCCTCCTCTAGTTCAAAGACAGGCAGTCAGGCTAATTAGTCTCTCTGGATAGCCTGTAATGAGCATGTGCAGTACCCAGCCTGGTGCCCTGTGCAGGACAGACTCCAGGCCTCCCTGTGACTCAGACCAGGAACATGAAATATGCACACATAACAGATTAACTTTTTAACTATAATGGACCCAATAAATGTCGATCCCTTACAGAGGTGACTAGTTATTTAACATTCGATTCAAAATATGTGATATCCGTGGATATATATACAGCTTCCATAATATTATGCCATTAAAGGGTACAGTGAGTGGCTCAGCGGCTAAGTCTCTGTGCCTGTGATTAGAATATCAATGGCTTGAGCCTCAGCAGAACAGTTACATGTCTGTGGGCCCTTGAGCAACGCCCTTAACCCCCAACTTCAGGGGTACTACACGTTGGCTGAACCTGTGCTGTGACCCACAAGCTATGGAGAGCATGGTGAGATCGGTGAAGAGAAGAACTCCAGTGTACTTGTGCAAATGACAAATAAAAATGGTTTGTGTATTTGTGGTTTAGCAAAGGTGTTTTTCCGTGATGTGCATCTAGGGCTCAAAGGAGCAGATCATCCAAAAAACAGGCCCTTTGACCACTGTGCATATTAACATGAATTGATATAGACACAAATCTATAGTCAGTCCAGAAACACAAACAAAAGGTCAATATACACTGAGGATGTCAGAAGAAAACACTATGCTAATGCTCAGTAAGGAGAAACTCACAATACCTCGCAACAGGATCTTGAGCACAAACAGTTTTTAAAGATATAGGACGTCGTTTTCAAGCGTGATTAATTAACCGAGTCTAAGGAATGTGTGGACTGGATTCTGGATCTGGAGGCTAATGGTTTGGCAGACATGACAGTAATCACCCCCTCAATGGGTGACTCCTGATGCTCTTCACCGTACTTCGCTGCGGTGGAGGGCCGTGGTTCCACAGTGCCGGGTGATCTGGATGGTCTTGGAGGAAGACTGAGTTCAGCAACAGATCCAGGATGTCCATCAGATCCATGACTGCTTCTCAGGATCATAACCCTTCTGCTAGTTACTGGAGTCGCCTGGCATGGTGCAGAGAATGTTGACGGCTTGTGCTGGTTTTCCTCCAACATCTGAAGGAGAGGGAGGTATGACTGGAGGTAGCGGGGAATGCATTGGCAGGTTTCAATGGTGACACATGAAATGCGGGTGATAATTGATACCAGGGTGGCGGCTGGAGGTGGTAAGGTGGTATGCTGGGAGGTATATCTGTTTCTGCATAATGCTGAGTAAGGTGGACACCTACAATATAGTAAAGAAAGGGGCATACTACTCAGGGGTCGCACTGGGCAAGACGCACGTTGGTGTTCTGGTTCACCACAATAAAGGCACAGGTGATTCAGCATATGTTCCTGGCGCTCTTCTCGGGCTAATGTGGCTCTACCTGCACTAGGGCCCAAAACTGTGGAAACACCTAGCATTTTTGGCATTATGCGTTAAAAATTACTCCCCAATATTGGCGGTAATGCTTATAAACAATTATAGAATTGTTTACAAATATCATACACATAGGTGATAAAATAAGTAACTGGAGTGACTGGAATAAAGTTCTGCAATCTCAAAAAATTGGTTACGTTTCCCCAATTTTGGCCAGTAGTGTAGCTGCAGGGGTTCATGGTCAATAGGAGACTTGGGTGGTGCCACTGCTAGTAGAGGAAGGGTTGGATGGTGCCTTCATAAGTAACTTGTCCAGTGTGATAGACATTTGCATGTGCTGTTCAATGTCAGACATATTCCCTTGGCATGCCAGTTCAGCTTGAAGGTTTGATGGTGACTGGAGGTGGTGACATGACAGTGGTGGTCAGGGGTGTTCTGGTGGAGGTGGTTCACCATCATTGCCTGCAGAGTGTTGATGTGCTCAGTCTGGGTATCCTCCTGTCATCACAAGGGGTCGAATGCCACAGACACCTGGATAAGATGCCATTCTATCACTGGGCACATGTACATGGATAGTCACACATTAAGGGCAATTTCAGAGACAGCAGTTCAACTTAACCAGATGCTTGGACCTTACCAGGATGGGGAGAACATGCAGTAGCAGGGAACTGAAGCTTGAAGGTGTGAAGCCACAGCAGTATTCACTGAGCCGACGTGTTGCTAAAACTCTGAAATCTCTGCTGTGATATCAATTCCGACAGCATGGAACCTCCAGCCTTCAGTCCAGGGCCATCCTAGGATTTGAGCCTTAGGGGGCTCTGTCCCCTGAAGATATATTAATCTCCTCCCCATGACTAAATTTGCAGAGAGGAGGGGAGATCCGCATGATAAAGCTTACTGAGCCGAGGATACGAAATGTGTATAAAACTCCAGGACAAAGTACTAAATGGTTTTAGAAAAATTATTTTTCAGGGGGGCTGAGACAAAAAATAGGGGGGGGAGGCTAAGGTGTAGAACTATGACTCAGTCAATACATTCTCTTATCCTTTTCTTTAATCCTTTCAAAAGAAAATATGAAGTTTTATGTTTAATTGAACATCTGATTTCAACATTCAAATACACAGACTTATATGGCCTTTTAACACAGCAAGATGTACTGGTTTTACTTAAACCTGAACTCACCTTCCTAATACGTCACAATGTCTGATATCTGAATGAGGTCCTACTTAAAATATCAGATTCTAATAGGCCTACAGGCATTCACAACAGGAGACTGACAACCTTATCCTGACACAAGTGGTACAGTGGGCTATACCAGCTGGATCTTTTTGTGCCGCCACACCATGCATCTCGGAAGTCAAACAGATGCTTCATAACAAGCCAGATGTTAAGTTGTTTACTGTGCAGAAAATGACTATACAAATCATGAGTAGGTCTGCCTTGACACACACAAGACACACAGAAACTCAATAAAAGAGGAACTGATCCAATGGGCAGAGATTGCTTTCTAGGCAGCGTCGTTACCATCCACTTCGGGGGTTTCCCCTGATATGTCTTTGTTTTTTTGCATGGGTTTCCTCTCATTTAGTTTTGTTTCTGACCATTACCGTCCCTGTATTCTGTTTTGGTAAAGCGGTGCAGGAATGGCATCAGCTGAATAACTGATTGACGTTCAGTTCAAGCCCTTGGTTTTCTGCATGGGTGGTTTGAACTCTCATTGTGGGTTTCTTCCCACAGCGCAAAACCATGCAGTTCATTTGAAGTGATGTCTTTAAATGGCCCTTAGTGATACTCTGTCTTGGGATGGTCTGCCATGCCATCCAGGGCTGCCCGTGCCCTTTGATTTTGAGGATAGATGGACAATACATGTTTATGAAGATCAAAATAAAGAAATCCCAGCTATGTAGATGGATAGTTATGCTCCCAAGGAAGAATTGAGGGAATCCTGTAGCTCTTATTGTTTGGGGCATATCAGGAATTATACAGATCTGGAAAAAATTAAAAGACCACTCCATATTTTTTTTCAAATCTGCTTTTTTAAATCCTGGTTTAATCCTGGTTCTGCTGGCAGAAAGTTACATGGTAAGGTGCTTCCAGGCTCAACATTTCCAGGACAGCAGTACGAAAGAATAAGGTAATACAGAAGACATATTAATGAGAGACAGAGAAGAGTCAGGCTCAGTTTGCAGAATTTTTATTTTTTCACAGACGCACAGCCATAAATTGAGAAATGAGTGAAACAAATAATTGTGCTGTGGTCTTTTAATTTTTTCCAGAGCTATGTGATGATGCAGACTTTGTGTAGTTAGCTATAGGATTCCTAGTCGCTGATAAAGCAGGTGATAAAGCAAGCTGAATATAAGTATACCAGCCGAATTACTTCCATTGTCAATAGCAGTACAGATGATAAATTCAGATTTTTGTTTTGTTTACAACCGCAAACCCTACTCTTGTAGGTCTTTTCCCCTGAAGAAATGTCATTTTATATATTTAGTCCAGGAGTGATCAGTCTTATATGCAAAGGGCCAGTGTGTATGCAGGTTTTTGGGATAACCCTTAGGTCAGCTGTTCAAACCCAGGTGTGAGGACTCTTCAGCCAATCAGTCCTCTAATTAGTAATCTAATTAGGGAGCTGCAGCAAAAATCTGCATACCCAACAGTCCGTTCTGGATAAGATTGGCCACCTTGATTTAGTCGATATAATGAATCCATGAAAAGCAAACATTTCCCTCACTATTAGCCTTTGGATAGCATTTGACATCATATAACAGTGCTTCCCGATCCGGTCCATGGGGACCCACAGTTAGTTCATGTTTTTGCTCCCTCCCAGCTCCCTGCCAAACTGTCCTCATTTCCAGCAAATATGTGCACTGTCTCTAGGTCCCTGCGGACCGGATTGAGAAACACTGTCATATAACATAACAAACACACGTAAAGACATGTACATACATAACCCTCTGTCCTGATTTGCCCTCCAAGAAGCTCATCTTTCTCCACGGCCATTTACTCTGTCATAATTAATTAGGGTGTCTCTGGTGGGGCTCTCTCCGGACCTGCTAGTAATTTAGGAAGTGATTTGGCATACAGTACATTCGGCAGTCGTCCACCTCAAGCCCCAAACAATGTTTCAGCAGGCATGAGTAATCAAACCCTCACACTCTGGGAAAGAGGAAGCGCTCAGTTTTTTAATGACACTGCACAGGTCTGTTCTGTGTCTCCTCCTCATTACGCAAAAAACACCTCCTTCATCTTCCACTATTAGTCGTGTTTATTTGCTATTATAATACTTCTCCCATTTCCCTTTTTGTCCTCATCATATCTTTTTTCTTGACCTCCTGAGGGGAGGTTTAGGGACTGATGCAATGTTCATCAAACAATCCAACAAGATATCAGTAACTGTCAGGAGAACAGCAGAAATTCTTGTTACTTTTTACTGCATTTACTGTATACAGTCATGTGGAAAACGTAAGTTCATCCCATGAAAAAAATAACATTTTTTTAACTTATTTGGACAGACAAATTTTGGACCTTGATTTCAACAATACTGAAAGAAAAATATAATTAAAATGAAACAGTTACAAGCTAAATTTACATTTAGTAATCATTTATACAATTGGAATAAACAAAAAGTTCTGAACTTCTTGTGTGGAAATGTATTGCTACATTAAACCTAAAACATCAAATCAGATGCACCAAATGAAGTGCAAAAGATTAGGTCTGAAGTATGAAAGTCATAACTTAAACAACTTGTCTTGTTTGGCTATAGTCATTGAGGTACATAGTACCATCATGCTAAAATGAACGTAGCTGTGCAAGACCCTCGGAATGAATGTTTTTGATGCGTATGAGGGATTTAAAATGAAGGATTTAAAACCATTTGCAAGCTTTTTGAAATTATACATTCCACTGTGTGTAAAATAATCTACAAATGGTGAAGGTTTCAGACCACAGGCAATCTTTCCAGGCCAGGCCATCTCACCAAATTCTGGCCAACAGCAGAGGGCTAAATGCATCAGAAAGTCTCAAAGACTCCAAGCGTGTAATCAAGGGATCTGCAGGTAGCACCTGCCATAGCTAATCCATGTGGAAGTGCTGATGTCAACCATAAGAAAGACGCTACACAAATTTAACCTACATGGGAGGTCAGCAAGACAGAAGCCTCTTCTCAGAAAAGAGTATCAACTCAAGATTGAGGTTTGCCATTCAACACCAGCATGCAGGACTACGCCAGAACAGTGAGCACTGGGCAGATGAGTTGAAGATGGAGTTTTCCAGGCAAAATTTTTGACACATTGCCTCTCAATCTCTTCATGCACTCTCTGGTATGATGTTGAATTCATTGTAAACACTATGATGGTGAGTTAGCCAGACCCTGACACAGCAAAGCACCTCCCCCCCCAAAACCCTCCAACTGCCAAGCTTTACAACTGAAATGAGGTTCTGTTTCTAAAATTGTTTTAGAAAAATTGGACCAAAGGTGGGTCTCTTAACATGATAATTTCTCCAAACATACAAGCAAATTTACAAAGAATGGCTCGATACAGTGAAAAGAGGGTCATGGAGTCACCAAGTTAAATGAATCTAACAGAAATGTTGTGGGGGGGACTTGAAAAGAGCCTTACAACATCACTCAGGTTGAAGGAATCCTGCATGGAGCAATGGGCAACAATTTCTCCAGAGCAATGTAAAAAACTGATAAACAGTCATAAGAAAGAGGTTGTATCTGCCAAAGGGGGCAAAACCAGGCACTAAATGTAAGGAAGTAGTTACTTTTTCCCCACAAAGAAAGTTATATTACTCTTGAATTTTGTTGAATAAATGATTTCAAAATCAGAAATTTTTGTTAGATTACATCACCTCTATCAATCAAAAGGTTTCAAATGAAGATTAAATATTTGTTTGTCCAAATACGTTGAAAAAGACTACATTTTTCATGGAATGTAATTACTGTTTCAAATGATTTTATATATGTGGCGTGTTTGTGTGTACGTGTGTGTATATATACTGGGGTGACTTGAAGAGAGGTTTTGAATTAGCCAAGCTAACACTTTTCAGACATAAAACTATAGTTTTACACCAGCATGTCACATTCCCCCTTTGAATTTCATTTAGACAGCTGTATGAAGTAAAAAGGCGATTGATGATTATTTTGGTGTAGAGCTGTATTTGTGTGAATGAGACAGTGTAACAGTCATGGCATAGTGGAGAAACACTGAGACTTACTCCAGCATGTACGCAACCCTGCACTGGGAGCATCTGTATTTGCAATTACCCGATCACATGCCTAGAGACAGCATCATCATGGCTAATCAATTCCTGACCTGCATTATACTTAGGAAATGCCTGTGAAGGTTTTCTCTTCTTTTATTCCAGTCGCTTCTGTATTCCAGTGTTTAGGAGTCACATCAATTTAATATGACCTGTTAAAGAATGGGTCAACATTGGGTCTGGCTTTATTATATCTCTCTGGTTCCTACCGTCTATGAAAAGCAAGGCCAGGAACATTACTTTTTTTGACGATATGTGCCCCTCTCTCTCTATCCGTTCAGTCGTTCCCAGCTCTCGGTCACTCGATGAATCATGGCTCTCCAGGTAGTACGATCCCAGGTGGCTTCTTTTAGTTGCCTGACAGTCATTCTGTCTTTTCTGATGGTGTCTAGCCACCGGGTTCTTGGACGGCCTCTTCCCCTCTTTCCACTGACCATCCCTAGCATTATGTCCTTCTCCAGGGACTGACTCCGCATGACGTGCCCAAAATACAATAACTTCTGTTTGGTGACTCTTGCTTCCAGTGACATCGGCAGTTTGATTCTGTCTAATACCTCTTGGTTGGCGGTCCTCGCTGTCCATGGAATCCTTAGCAGTCGTCTCCAACACTAAAGTTCAAATGAGTCTATCCTCCTCCTGTCAACCTTCTTGAGTGCCCAGGTCTCGCATCCGTACGTAGCTTTTGTGAACACAATTGTATTTACTAGTCTGCATTTGGTGGCGAGGCTGATGTCCTTGTTTTTCCATATTCGGGCCATGCCAACCACCGCAACACGTCCCATTGCCATTCTCCGTTTGATTTCAGGGGTGCAGTCACTATCTCTATCTATCATAGAGCCCAGGAAGGTGAAGCTGTCTACTACCTCTATCTCCTCTCCATTTACTACTATCTTGATCTTTGCCTTGTCCGCTATAGTTATTATCTTGGTCTTCTTAACGTTGAGGTGTAGGCCGTATCTCTCGCTCTCCTCTTTTACTTTCCCCAGCAGTGTCTCGAGGTCCTTCTTGCTTTCTGCTGGCAGGGTGATGTCGTCTGCATAACACAAGTTGTTGATGTTCCTCCCTCCGATCTTAACTCCAATATTGGCCTCCTCCGACCCCGCATTTCTCCTGACCATCTCGGCATAGGAATTGAAGAGATGTGGTGACAGTATTCAGCCCTGCCTGCATCCTATCTTGATCTCAAACCATTCTGTGTCTCCGTTTACCGTCCATACTGTAGCCTCTTGTTGTTGATAGAGTGACTGAATGAGGTTGGCCAGATGTGTTGGTATTCCTAGCTCCTTCAGACATTGCCATAGCTTGCCGTGCTTGAGGCTGTCGAATGCCTTGGAGTAATCTATGAAGCAGATGTAAAGATTCTTCTGGTATTCTCTGGCTTTTTCCGGTGCAGGTTTGCGATGTGATCACGTGTGCCCCTGCCTTTCCAGAAGCCCACTTGCTCCTGTGGCAGCTCCCTCTCAATGATGGTATTCAGGCGTTGTAGGATGATTTTCAGGTGGATTTTGCTTGCATGAGGTAACAGAGCAATGGTGCGGTTGTTCGAGCAGTCTCTGGCATCTCCTTTTTTCAGTATCGGAATGATCACTGACCTTGTCCACTCCTTTGGCCACTTGCACGTTCTCCAAATAGTGTTGCACAGAGATCTTGGGGCTGCAGGTGGTAGAGGCTTCAGTAATTCTGCAGGTATTCCATCAATTCCTGGGGTTTTATGATTTGCCAGCTGTTTCATAGCCTACACAACTTCTTCCTCCAGGATATCTGTCTCTAAATCAGGTGGCTCTATAATATCGTCCTTTTGGTCTTTACTGCCATTTTGATACAATTGCTCTGTGTACTCCTTCCACCGATTTCTTATTGCCTGCTGGTCATGTAGCTCCTCCCCATAGCTTCCCTTGACCATTGCCTGCCTGGCCATGAAGGGGGTTCAGGTCCTCTTCACATGCTGGTACAATTGTCTCATGTGGCCTCGTTTCCCTGTCTTCTCCGCCTTGACATTCTCCTCGTTCCAATACTTCTCCTTGTCCTTTCTGGCGGCTTGTTGGAATTCAGCGTTCAGTCTCCTAGCTTCATCTCGGTCCCCTGCCAGCTTCGCTCTCCTTCTCCCCTCCGCTATCATGATGGCCTCCTCTGTGATCCATGGTGCTGAGCGTGATGGCTTTTTGGGTGGCACATGCTGCTCTGCAACGTCTAGGATGGTACCTTTCACCTTCTCCCAGAGCTGATCTGACTCTTCATGTTCTTCCGTGGCAAGTGAGTCAAAACGGTTTCGGACTTCTATGCATAGGTCGGTCTCATCCTATCCATGTCAAATTTGGGGTTGGGAGGTGGTCGATCGATCTTGCAGAAATGCAGTTTCACTCTGGCTGCTAGCAGTTCGTGGTCTGATCCACAGTCAGCACCAGGGAACGTCTTCACAGCTAGGATCGAGTTTCTCCATTTCTGTTGGCATAGGATATAGTCAATCTGGTTTCGGTATTGTCCGTTGGGTGAGGTCCAAGTGTGCAATCGTCTGTTAGGTTGTTGAATCCAGGTGTTGGTGATTCGGAATTTGATTTCTTGACATAGCTGGATGAGCCTATCCCCTGCTTCGTTCCTTTCCCCCAGGCCAAACCTGCCAGCGATATCTGGTTCTGTTGTTGATCCAATTTTGCCGTTAAAGTCTCCCATAATATACACAATGTCTTTGCGCGATGTTTGTTGAAGGGCTGCTGTCACTATGCTGTAAAATTGCTCAATTTCCTCATCATCCGCGTCCGCAATTGGCGTATGTACCTGTATGACTGTGACGTTGTATGGCTTTCCCCTGATGCGGATGGCCATGACATGGTCGCTAATAGTCCTATGGCTTTCGATGCATTTGGATGTCCTCTTATTGATGATGATGCCTACTCCACGTCTTCGGATGGTGTCGTTCCCTGAGTAATACATGACATGATCTCCAGTGGGGAGGAAACCACTGCCAGTCCAGTGCGTCTCGCTGACTCCTAGAATGTCGATGTTGAGTCGGTCCATCTCCTGCTTGACAATGTTGAGTTTGTCAATATTCATTCCTTGCACATTCCATGTTTCGATCTTATACACTTTTGTACAGGGTAGATGTCTCCGTTTGCCGGGGGCCACATCAGCAGGCAGACGTCCATTCAGATTTGGTCCACCCGCGTCATCACTACCGCCAGTTCCCAGTTCTCCTTGCTCTTCCCCAGTAGCCCTTTGGATACTTTGCAGCCTGGGGTACCATATCTGGATAATTGAGATTCTGATCCATTGAGTATTTCGGCCAAAATACTGGGGTAGGTGGCCAGGTCTTTCCCCAGGCCAGGGCCGTTTGGCCGGCATTGCTTCCACTAGTAGCATCCATAAAGTCATTGCCACCCCCTCACCACAATGAGGATTACGATTGGTCTTTTGGGGGGAATATGCCAATATTCATTCCTTGCACATTCCATGTTCTGATCTTATACAGATGTGTGCCTACAGAGAGTGAATGAAACTCCACTACTCTAGCTGGTCTAACTGCTTGGTAAATAGGGTCATTGGGGCAGATTCAGCGGTATGCGTTCTCCTGTAAAAATGTGACATGTGTACAGGCTTGTCTTGTTGCTGAAAGTTTTGTTATATCCATGCATGCATGTATTGTATTTATTTATTATTGTGACTGCTGTTGGTTTCAAAATGCAATTTTATTTAAGCTTTATGAGCAAATTCTTATTGATCCAGTCAGCCCTCTCTGGTGACCTATGCAGTTGTGAATTTCAACCCCTCTCCTTACCACAAATGCTTGAAATTTCACTTCTTATAATCCCTTCTAAAACTTCTCTAGCATGTATTGAATTATGTCGTTTCTCTTCCAAAAAGAGACATTACATGTGTGGCAGTGTCTGGTGGCAGTTGTTCTGTGACTTTTAAATGTAATTCTGAAATTTAAATTAAAAGTTTTTAATGCTTTTTAAAAATCACTTCTGGAAGGGAAGCAACAGAAAGCAAGATGTAGGGAGGATAATCCACCAACCCAGAATCAATACTCAACACTAGGGACCAACAAGACAGTTTATACAGGTAGCAGACATGCTAACCGCCACCATGAGGACAAGGTCTATGCCACATTAGCGCTCCCTGCAGGGCCTCACCAGGCACTGCAGCTCTATTTATTTCAGGTTCAGTGAATAAGACTGAAGCCTAATTCAGAGTGAGGCTACAATGCTAAGTATTGTACTGCTCCTTTGTGTTTTTCTAATGAATCATACAAGGGTGTATGTGTGGATGGAAAGAGGCTCCCAAGTCTGGAAAGTGCTTTTAGGCCTGGAACACACAAGATGTGTGGCGTGTGCATCGCATTTGTGGAAGGTATTCATTTTCATATCAGAAATGTTCAGAGCAGAGCAGCCACACTGCTTGCATGAGACGCGTGGCGCCCACCTCGCAGCAGAGCTGCCCCATCTAGAGAGTCAGACTTGCTATTTTTCACATGTGCGGTAAGTGGGTCTCCGCAAAAATTGACAGTTGAAAGATGTGTTGATAGTCATACTGACTTCATACCAACAAAATTACATAACTGACACTATACTATAGTTTCACTGTCTAGGCTACATATCATAGACATGAAAAATATGTAAACATTAATTATTTTAACCATTTTGGCATTTGCATGTTATTAAAGAAGAAAGTGGGGCCTACATGTGTACTATATAGTCAGGGCAGCAACACCAGTGCAGGCTATAATTATGTCGATAAGTTAACAGAACATTAGGTGAAACGCAGTAGTTTTCAGGTGCACACTCTCTCTCCGAAATTAAAATTACAAGTAAAAAAACAGATAAGTTGGTTTAGGCAGTCTATTTTCTATATATTTAACACGCCGTTTTCGAAAATATTTTTCAAAAAATAACGGAGGAGTCTACTTATCCATTTTTAATGGAGAAAAAAATCTTCAACTTGAAGGAAGATATAGTCCCAAGACAAACGCACAGCACTTCTGATTTAACGGAAACTGTACTCGGAACATCTGCTGAAGCTGCTTTATATTTTTTTTGGCAACGATAGTGTAAATCCAAATTCCAGCATGGAAATGGCTTTTAAACTGAGTCAGGCCAATGAAGAGGGATTGCTGTATAATTTATTATTATTATTATTATTATTATTATTATTATTGCAATTGAGCGCACACTTCTTAGCGCTTGTCTAAACTAAATATAAATTAAATTTATAATGAAACATACATACATAGGCTCAAACCATCAGATTGACATGAACACTTGATTGACAGTCATGGCTTTACATTCGCTCCTTATTTGTGCACCTGACATTATCTGAACTGTGTTACGCATCTCTGGTCTTTTCCTTATTTATTACATATTTAGTATATTGTTACTTTTTATATCTTACTGCTTATGTCTTACTGCTTTCACTGTTTTTATTATGGAGTTGACCAATTTGCGTTTCACTGCCGGTTAAAGTCCGACTGTATACCTTACATGTGGCAAATAAAACCCTTAAATCCTTTTACTGCAGATTAGTATATAATAGTGATGGGAATTCTGTGGCATATTGTGATGTTTTTGTACCACCTAGTGGTGACTTTCAGTTTAATGTTTTCTTACCTTAAATGACTATTGGATTAACCATAATTTTAAGCAAACTAAAGTAATCCTCTTGTCCATCCATCGATCTTCCAACCAATTATCTGTATAATGTGATACACAGTGGAAATATTTTAAATAAATAAATACTATATACACGCACCCACTAGTCACTTTCTTAGGAACACCTGTATACCTCCTTGCCAATACCTAATCAGCCAATCACTTGGGAGCAGTTGAATGCATGAAATCATGCAGACACAGTTCAAGATGGCTTCAGCAAATGGTCAGATGACACATCAGAATGGAGGAAAATTGTGATCTAAGTGTCTTAAAATGCGACATGGATTTTTGGTGCCAGATGGGGTGGTTTGAGGACTTCAGAACCTGCTGATCTCATAGGATTTTCATGGACAAGAGTCTGTAGAGTTCACACACAATGCTCTGAAAAAACACAAGCAAGCGGCAGTTCTATGGGTGCAAAGGCTTTGCTGAGGAGAGAGATCAGAGGAGAATGACCAGACTGGTCTGACCTGACAGAAAGGCTGCAGTAACTGAGATATCCACAACATAGGGGTGAGCAGAAAAACATCTCTGGATCTACAGCACATCGAAACTTAAACTACATGGCTGAGCTACAACGGCAGGAGATCATGTCGGGTTACACTTCTTTCAGCTAAGAAGAGGAAACTCAGGCTCACCAAAATTGCATAGTTGAAGATTGGGGCACGTTGTCTGGTCTAATGAATCTCACTTTCTGCTGTGACATACATATGGCAGGGTCAGAATCTAGCATAAACAACATGAATCCATGAACTTAGCCTGCCTTGTATCAACAGCTCATGCTGGTGCTGGTGGTGTAATGGTGTGGAGAATATTTTTCTGGTACAAATTAGGCCGCCTAATACACCAATCAAGTATCATTTAAACGCCCGAGCCAATCTGAGTATTGTTTCTGAACCTTTTTAGCTACAATGTACCTGTCTTCTAATGGCTGCTTCCAGCATGATAATGCACCAATTTACAGTGGCAATGATGATTATTGTACTTCGATGGTGTCCCCAGGCACCAGACCTGAATCCAAAGAGTACCTTTGTGACATGGTGAAGATTTTTGGCATGAATGTGCAGTCAACAAATCTGCAGCAATTACTTGATGCATTCATGTGATCATGGATTAGAAACTATAGGGTCTGTAGCACCTGGAGAGCTTGGGAGGGTACCCAGGCCTATGCACTTTACACAGGAGAATGTCTGACTGAGCTTGGGAGGGTACCCAGGCCTATGCACTTTACACAGGAGAATGTCTGACTGAGCTTGGAAGGGTACCCAGGCCTATGCACTTTACACAGGAGAATGTCTGA
>JAAGVU020000041.1:17131333-17159845 GCA_011763525.2 Mormyrus iriodes | reverse complement strand
CACCCCTAAATGCATTGAAGCAACTGCCATGTGATTGGTTGATTAGATAATTGCATTAATGGGAAATTGAACAGGTGTTCCTAATAATCCTTTAGGTGAGTGTATGTTAGATTACATAATCTGATTACAAAAATCAAGTTATTGTAATGAGAGTTCATTACAATTTTAAAATACCCATATTACAGTAACTTTTTTAAGGATTACTATTTTTAAAGATTACATTTTTAATTAGTCATATATGAACGTGAACAAATGTATTAATTCAGTGCCCCGGTAACCTGTGACTGTGTAAATGTCACAATGACTGCTAAATAAACAGTTTTGACAGAATGGAAGAGGGAGAGGTATATAGCACATATCTTCAGATGCTTGCGAAATGGCATGGCAAGCTGGAGATGTCTGCAATTCACCATTGGATGTGGGGACATCATTTTACATTCAAGGAAGCCAAAAGGAAAAACGTAACATTGTAATGCCATCCTTGTTCTCAAAATCGAGGTGAAGAATTCAACATCCAGTTAAAAAAAAACATAACCTTGCATAACTTTGCCTGCTAGCTAGCTAACATCAGCTGCCCATCAGAGTTCCATCAGTTGTATCCAGATGGCTACTAGCTAGCTAGTTCATTAAAAGTTGCCCATATCACTAGTGAGATGTGGATTAACTAGCTATTTCTTTTACATCAGTCGATCAATAACTATCAAGATATAATTTAAGTCATTATTTCTTTACTTGAATGCTGCAATTTTGATTAAAACTTGCATTGGATTCTCCTGTGTGATGTGTGTGTGCTATCAAGTAATGTTCCTTATCAACAGTTTATCAAAGTTTCTTCTTTCTTAGCCTGACCATAAATCTCTAGCTCAACTGAATCACCAGTTACTGCCAAGCGAACTTCAGCTGTACTTCTGCTCCATCACTGGCCTCGTCATTCAGCTGCACCGGATTTACTTCATTCCCCTTCAATGACAAACAGTGCCAAATTTAGGGGGATAGGTTGCCAAAATCATTGCCGGAGCCCTACCTACAGCATAAAATGCTGCTTTAAAAACCAAAAAAAAAACTGCGGGGCCCCTGGGCTAGCCCAGGTTAGCCCATGCATAAGATGGCCTTGCTGATAGCACAGGGCTGTCTGTATGATCTTTACTCTACATGCTCATTTCTGAATTGAAGGATGACTGATTAGCCAACCTCCTGATAATTGCAGGCACGAAGACCCTATGGACTGGTGTTCCAGCAACTATATGAGAAATGCCATATTCGGTGCAATGGGAACGGCAGCAGCCCCCCACCCATCCAAGGATACACAACAATATAAAGACCATTCAACGGTGGTAACCTAGAAATATCAATAGATGGGAAACATCAAAATGTATCAAAACACTAAATCACATTTTATAAACATTAAATATCTGCATATTTTCTGAGAGACCATTCTTATACTCTCTCATAGTGTCTCATTTACTTTTGTTCTGGGCTAAATATACTCTTTCCGTGAAATCCTTGCTAAATTTGGGGGAATGAGCTTTATATTTACAATGCTACTTTTTACATGGTTTGTGTGCAAATGACCAGAACTGAACAGGGCACCCTAAACTGCACCATCCATCCTTAATGGCTGGTTTCAACCCCACAGGAACTGAGAAATGGGGTTAAAACATAAAAACCAGATAACCACAACTAACCTAAAACAAACTGCTAGTTGCACGCTACATAGAAACAAGATGTAGTTTTTTTTCCATTGTTAAATCATTTACAGGTCCTTTCACTTCTCTAAGGTACACCCAAAACTAATCGGCGACTCACCCTATGCAGACAAATGCGCTCAAACTCGTCACCGATGTGCTGCAGCTCCTGTGCAACCCAAGCATGGGGATGATGGAAAACTGGTGCCGAATCTAAACAACAAACACAACCAGTCAGAGTTGCTTCTCACTGTGACATTTTACACAGCACAGCACGCTAGAAACAAGGGCTTCATGTTTATAAAGACATGCAAAACATGTGTTAAAAGACGGCAGAAAAGTAAATCAGGCCACTAAAACTGGAGTTATGACAGACTGGACTGTTACATACACACAAACACTGCAGCCAAGTCTGCAACCACCACTGATTTCAAAGCAAGTACCTACTGTTACATGGGGCCAGGAATAGGGTCTAATTTTTTTAAGAAAGTTTCAGATCCTTTAGGCTTTGAACACAGAGAACAAATAATACTACCTGCGTTTCTTTCATTGTTAAATAAACAAATGACTTTGGAGGAACACCTCTGTTTGTACTGTAATAGTCACACTAGCATTATGGTCGTCCACCTTGCATTTAATAGTACTGATAACACAGTTCTGGACATGTGCTGTCAAAACCTGTATTATTTCCTATTGTTTCTTGATAGTCAGATGACATCCCACAATGTAATACCTTTAAGCAAAGTAAATAATAAGCAACAGAAAATCAAAATTAAACTCTACTTTCATTAATTGTGTACTGTTACAACAAGGTTAAGATGCATCAGCCAGATAATCAGAAGCAAAATTTGACTAACCAGACATTAATAATAAATGAGAATGCAATAATGTGAAAAACTGCCTGATTCTGTCGATTATCCATTTTTTTAGATTTTTAATATAGCTTTATTTAGATATTCATGATATTCATGTGTTTCACTGACAAAAAATGCAAACCACAAAGACAATCTGCACCTGCACTAAACACCGGTAACATAAAAAACACTGTGATTAAAATGCTGTGGGGATTTTTTTTTTTTGCTTATATTTCATGCTTAGATATTGATATGCCGAAAATGTGCTTAAAACTACGGCTTCAGATCTTTTGAACCTGGTGCATAGTTTACATCACATTCGTATGATTATTTCATAAGTAAGATGCTAAAAATGCACAGCAACATGAGCGCTGATGGAGTCTGAATCCGTATATGGCATTCTTCCTTGCAGACTCCTGGGGTACAATGAAGTAGGGCTATACCCGATTCAGAAGTGTGTCGGTCAAATCGGATGGCTGTTCAATACGAATATTCTACTACTCCCCAATATAAAAAATGCATATATTTAATGTTTATAAAATGTAATTTTGTTCTGATGCACCCCCCCCCCGCAACGTATACACTCTGCGGCAATTAGAACATCTATTGGCATGAGTTTCAGTGATGATTTCAACCGCGCTAAGTGGCTCTCAGAGCGTGCTGCCGCTTTGTTCTTTCCTTGTTTACGTTAAGGATTTGCAAGGATTTACTAGTTACGTTAAGAATAATGAGGCAATAATGAGACCGGCAGCGCACATGTACTTCTGTTTAAATCAAGCTCTTATATACTTTTTTGTGAAATACGCGCATGGCGTGTGCCCTCCCCGAGCACTCAGTGTTTGGTCACACAATAGCACAGAGCAACGCACAACCACCAGTTAGTTATTTTGAAATTACATTCATTATTTTTACATATTAAATTACTGCCATTTTAGATCTGTTTCGTTCTATGCATCACAATATACAAATCTTTATTAGTCAAATACACACCTTCACTTAAATAAAACTACAGTGATATCCCACCTAATTCTATGGCTGTGAATATCCTGCCGGCCTGGTTTTAAATTCACAGTGGGTGAATAAGCGGTAGACGAAATATAATAAACAGACTTCAGTTTACAGCGATCCATTATCACCTCCAAAGCTGGAACATTATGTCCTATACTAAGGATTTATTGTTTTTTCGACTATTTGGTTTTTACAAATGCCATTCAACACAAAGCCATCTACAGGGTGACAAGATGCTAAAAATGGCTTAGTGTCAAAATGCGTCGGTCATTCGATATGCTTCCAATTAATCAATAAGAGAGTATAAGCTCGAGAGTGCGATTTTCCTTTATTATTAGTTTAATAAGTCTTTAACTTGCACCAAAATTCCGTCTGAATTGAAGTTGAGTGCGCCTGCTACCCTATAGAGCCCAAAACTCAAAGCCAGTTGCACGCAACGTTTCTGCAATTTATGACTAAGTTAGTCTGAACGCTGCTTTGTTACTGATCTGACTCACACGCACCCGCGTTATTTTCTGGTAAACTGATCCGAAACCGCTCGACCTGCGGGATGACCCGCGTATCGCTACTGGGCAGATAATTGCTAATGCGGATTTTTTTAGCAAGCGTCCTTTTAGAATACAAAAACATATTTATGATTCCCCTTATTTATAATTGCCCATTTAAATGTCATCCCTTTAATATGTTTCTGTTCTATTGTGTTATTGTAATGTACACAGAACGACAAAAAATAATAAAAAACACTGTTCGACTTAAAGAATCACAGTCGACTCCCGGGACTCCGACTCAACATTCCAATGAAGTATCTTATTGATACCTATTTTATCAATTCTTTTTCACAGAAAAAAGAGTAAAATATATGAATATATAGACATTGCTGTTCCTTGTAAGCCGTTTTAATAAGAAGTTGTACCCCAAGACTGCTGACAGCCATGTCTTCGTACATGCCTCTAAAATTGACATGCAACGGTAGGTATATAAATGAAATGTTCGGCATTGTGATTTCATAGTTATTTGAGAGTGTGGCAAGGTGTAAGGTTGTACCTTACCGTGCTGCTGAAACTGCTGTCGCATCTGCTCTATTACATGGACAATAGCTTGGCTAGGCGGACTCGGGGTCTGTGTGCTCTTGGTGTGAGTCATGACGGGAGAGCTTGGGAGGGAATCAAAGTCAAACGAGAAATATCCGCTGGACGACCTGGAGAGCGTCCTGAAGAGGGGGGATCTGCACTGATACGCCAGGAGGCCATGCTGCTGTCCTGCCGCTGGGGTCCCTCCCCATGGATGCTCTCCGTCTTCGCTGACGAAAAAGTCCACAGAGTCCATCCTGGTTAACCGACGGCTGGACCGCGCCTCGACCCCAGCCCCATTTTCCCGGGATGGTTTGTTTGTTCCATTTCGTCCTCTGTAGACAGGATTACACAAAGTCTGCTATATGAAGTCTACAAACTTATTATTTACCTTTAAAATAAAGTTTACTCTATAACCAAAAATGCGTTTTTTACAAAAATACAACCGGTATATGTTAAAAATCTAAGTTACAGTGTGACAGTGAACCAGACCATAAATGATCAGTATAAAAATGAACGAGGTAGGCCTAAATAAAAATTTACTGATGTTGTAAGCACACGGAAGCATCAAATGCAGTTTAAAACAAACAATATCATTAAATTAAGTGGAAAACGTCAAAATATTCATTGTTATAATACTGAGCTGATCTTGGATTTGGACAACCTGACAGAATCTGCTTTAATATCTTAAATGCTACGTTAATATAACTAAGCCTTAAAATTCAAGCCATTATTATCTGAATCACTGTCCAATTCCTTTAACAATTGATTCACCATTCCTAAAAGGAGATTATCTGCAGAATAGAGACCATCAAATTTAGGCGGATCACCTGTAAGCAGGGGGTTGAAGTAGTGTTTCCTTATGCAAATAAGCTACCATCTTGCGTAAAATAAGAGGATGCATTTCTATAGTCATATATATAGAAAATAAAAATATATAATAATTATAATATAAAACTATAACAATTAATCGGCTGCCATCGTGACCTAGGAGCGTTTTGTTTCCGTATTTAATGGCCTCTAGCAATCAGACGTCCTGGGCAATAGGTTGCGAAGTAGGCATATTGTATTACTGAATTTCTCTTTTTGTCTCCGTTGATTCTTTCATGATAACTGTCATTACACATACAATTAAAACAGTTTAAGGTCAATGTAGCGGCAGTCTGCACCACAAAAGATGACACATGAAGAACAACACGTAGGACACTGTAAATATCAAAAACGCAATACTGAAAGCTCGCGGAAAACAATGGTACGAATGCCACTTACCCGCGATTAGACATGACCGGATGCCTCCATTGTTTTTTTTCTTCGGAAAAATTGTAAAAGAAAGAATGTAAATAAGACAAATCAACTTAGAAAGTTCAGCAGGTCTCTACGTTCAACGATGCGAAGCGTAGCACGAAAGCACCTCCGGGTTAATTCTTAGCGAGTTTCATAAAGTGCCAGCAGGGTGATCGCTTTGCTGCGCGGCAGCCTGTGATACATTATATCCCTGCTTGTGATACATTTTGGGCAAAACCCTGGAGCTGGCGGGGCTCACGTGGATGCCCTTCTGCTGGTTGTGCGATCGGCTGCTGCAGGACTGCCTGCTCGGCCGCTCACCGCCCTCGTACTCCGCTTCGGATGTGTGAATAAGCGGTAGGTACGAACGGCTAGGCAATATGCTTCGTTTGCTGCCAGCGGTGTATCGTTTGGTCTTGTTTATTTTAAATGATCATAACTGTAGGGTGCACTGTAGACTGACTTAAAGCCGTAAATCCACAGATGAAAGGTCTCTCATCTGGGATTATTTATTTTTATTATTTACATTATATGAACTGTTACCCAAAAAGGTAGTGTATACTGGAACTGTGGTGAATTAACTGTAATCCAGACATTGTGTGTAATGACAACTTTATACCAAAAGATTAGCAGTTTATTGTGACATACATGCTGTTTAAATAGGCTATCGGTTTTGGGAGAAATAACAACGTACTAAACACTAAATCTAAATTTTGCCTGCTCACTGACATCTGGCTTACAGACAAAGTTATTACCTTTAAAACTTAAGTACTTTCTTATGCAAAGCGGTAAGTTAGACAAAAACTTAAAGATGTATTGAAAAATGGGTAATAATTCATATTCCGTAACTGCTTATGTAGTACAGGGTTGCAGTGAGCCTGCCTCCCGAAACAGCGAGGGCTACTTTTAATAATAATAATAACGACGACGACGACAACAACAACAACAACAACAACAACAACAACAACAACAACAACAACAACAACAATAATAATACTACTACTACTACTCAGGGTGGCATGGTGGTGCAGTGGTTAACACTGTTGCCTCACACCTCTGGGACCAGGGTTCAAGTCTCCACCTGGGTTCCATGTGTGTGGATTTTGCATGTTCTCCCCGTGTCGTCGTGGGGTTTCCTTGGGGTAGTTCCCCCCCCCACATTCCAAAAACATGCTGCGGCTGATTGGAGTTGCCAAATTGCCCATAGGTATGCATGTGTGAGTGTGCCCTGTGACAGGTTGGCTCCCCGTCCTGGGTTGTTCCCTGCCCTGCACCAGCAGCCTCCGGGATAGATTCCAGACCCCCCCGTGACCCAAAATGGGATAAGCGGCTACAGATAATGGATGGATGGAATAATAATAGTCTGGGGAGCCAGAACAGCGTATTTTGCCAATTGGGGGAGGGGGTCCTCTTCGATATGTTTTGCCAAATGGGAGGGGGGGCTGAGGGTGTCGCAATCCACAATGTGTTGAACATGGACCCGTCAATCGTGATGGACCAGTTGCTTTTCCGACACCAGTTCCCCAATCTGCATACTTTTAGACTGCAAGAGTAAATGTAAACACAAGGAGAACACACAGATCCCACACATAAAGGAGAGGCAGAGACTTTGAGTGAGTGATGCCCATTCAAACTGAGATAAAACTGGTGAAATTTGGGGGTTTAACTCCTTTTTTTTCTTCTTCGGAGGCCAAAACAAATGGAAAATGGAACACTTAGGACAGGGTCGGCTAAAAAGTGCCGAATGAAAATAGCTGGTGTCTCTCTAGACAAACAGCAGCTCTGGGGAAGGATGAAACATTTAAGACAATGTTCACCAGCTTCCCATCTGATTCATGTAGCAACATGCAGGGAGTCACAAGCTGGTATATGATCTATTTAATAAAGTTTTTGAGTGACTGGTATTACTTAAAGGTGTATATCTTGAATCAAATAGACTTTTATCTATTTAGGCAATTACATGTTTAAAACATATGTTCTCTAAGAAGCAGTCTATAAAATAACAAATTGCCGAATTATATAATATATAAATAATAATTAAATTGCTAAGTTATTAGCATCCAAAAAAATTAATCAATACACCATGACCAAATTTGAGATGACTCTAAATCTAACCGTATGTTTTTGGACTGCAGGAGGAACTTGTAGAACTCAGGGGAAGCCAGCACAACACAGGGGAAACCTGCACAACTCAGGCAAAACCAGCACAACAAACGGGAAACCTGCATGATTCAGGGAAAACCTGCATGACATGGGAAACCTGCACAACTCAGGCAAAACCAGCACAACAAACGGGAAACCTGCATGATTCAGGGAAAAACCTGCATGACACGGGAAACCTGCATGACACAGGGAAACCTGCACAACACAGTGGAAACCTGCACAACACAGGGGAAACCTGCACAACACAGGGGAAAACCTGAAGAACACTGGGGAAACCTGCACAAAAAAGGGGAAACATGCCGACTCGGGGGAAATCTGCATAAATCGAGAAACTTGCATGACTCAGGGAAAACCTGCATGACACAGGGGAAACCTGCACGACACAGGAGAAACCTGCACGACACAGGGGAAACCTGCATGACTTATGAATAACATTCATGACCCAGGGAGAACATGCCATGTTTACTTACACTACTCGTGGACCTGTGCCAGATGTGGTTGGGCCATGGTTGCTCCGAGCCAGGATGAAATCAGGTGGCGAGTACATTGCTTCACTTCATCTGTGCCTTTTATCACTCATAGCCTGATGCTGGAGCCCATACTTAATTACAGCTCATGCCATAATGCACTGTTTTGTTGCTGTACTTCAACCCTGCCCCGTACCTTCTTCATGTCCCAGATCACATTGTTCAGTTTAGATTCAGTAACATTTTCATTGGTTAGACTTTAAATCTGGAGTGACGCGAATAATGCTGATTATCTTGTTACAATGACACCTGTCAAGGATGCCATTATATATTAGATGAGAGAACGGTCAGTTCTTGAAGTTGATGTATTGGAAGCAAAAATGGCCAAGCGTAAGGATCTGAGTGACTTTGACAAGGGCCAAATTTTGATGCTGACTGGATCAGAGCATTTCCAAAACAGCAGGTCTTATGGGGTATTCCTAGTATGTAGTGGTCAGTACCTACCAAAAGGGCTATAAGGAAGGCCAACCAGTGACCCAGCAACAGAGTCATGGGCACCCAAGGTTCATTCATGCACATGGGGAGCAAAGGCTAGCCCGTCTGGTCCGATCGCACGGGAGAGCTACTGTAGCACACATTGCTGAAAAAGTTACTGCTGGCTATGATAGAAAGATGTCAGAACACACAATGCATTGCAGCCTGCTGCATATGGGGCTGTGTCAGAGTGCCCATGCTGACCCCTGTCCACTGCCGAGAGTGCCTACAATGGACAAGTGAGTGTCAGAACTGGACCATGGAGCAGTGGAAGAAGGTGGCCTGGTCTGATGAGTCACGTTTTTTGTTACATCATGTGGACGGCTGGGTATGTGTGCGTCATTTACCTGGGGAAGAGAGAGCTCCAGGATGCATTATGGGAAGGATGGCAAGCTGGTGGAGGCAGTGTGATGCTCTGGGAAATGTTCTGCTGGGAAACCTTGGGTATTCATGACTTTGTCATGTTCCATCTACCAAAGTATTGTTGCAGACCAAGTACACCCTTCATTGCACCGGTATTCCTTGATGGCAGTGGCCTCTATCAGTAGGATAATGCACCCTGCTACACTGCAAAAATTGTTCAGGAATGATTTGAGGAACATTAAAAAGGTTTAAGGTGTTGACTTGGCCTCCAAATTCCCCATATTTCAATCCGATCGAGTATCTGTGGGATGTGCTGAAAAAATAAATATGATCGGAGGTCTGGTGGGGTCCATACCTCGATGGGTCAGAGCTGCTTTGGTGGCACGAGGAGGACCTACACAATACCAGGCAAGTGGATTGAATGTTATGGCTGATCATGTATATTTTTTGTAATGCATTATACGGTAAAGCAGGCCTGAAAAATATCACAGTTAATTCTGTATATGTAGTTACATGTCCCCAGAATTTGTACAACTACATGAAAAAGGTATATTATTGCAAAAATTGTATATAAACTAATTTTACAGTCACAAAACTAACAGCTGTGACTTATACAAGACCTGAATTCTGTATTTTTTCTTTATATTTAATTATTCAAATATTCAGTTGTATAATGGACTCCGGATGACGGGATATTCTAAAAACAAAAATAGAGCCATCTGGTGGTTGAAAATAGTATTATACTAAGAGAAAAAAACATTTGTCTTTCTCGGTCGGGGACTCAGTCTGCCGCTGCAGACACTTTCTTGTTAGCAGGACAACTCAAAACGTATTTGACAGATTTTTAAAAATTTTGCAGATGCATTGTCTGGGTTATCAACTGGAACTGGTAAATTTTGAAATAGATTGCACCAAAATTGAAGCAGCACCACAAAGTGAATAGGCCAATTTCAGACACTTTATCCTGTTAGTGTAAAAAATCAAAAATCATTTGAAGACTATTTATTAAATTCAGTTCAATTCTATTTATTTTGTATAGTGCATTTTCAAAACATTACATTGTCTCAAAGTGCTTTACATTATCACTGACCAAAGCCCCCAGTAAACAAGCCAGAGGTGACAGTGGCAAGGAAAAACTCCCCACAAGGAAGAAACCTTGGGAGGAACCCGACTCAAAGGAGGAGCCCACCCTCTGAAGGCTGGTAGAGGAAGTCAAATTAACAAAGTCCTGATTTAAACTTTGCAGACCCACTGTATAGGGAACTACTGGAACTAATCAAATTTTGTGACAAATTGCCCCAAAATTGAAGTAATGCTTTCAAGTACTGGCAAAAGGTTTGGTGACTACAGAAGATGCTTGACCTTGAAAACAGGATAACTCCATTTGATCTTATTACTCTATTTACTCTATTCGATCTTTGATAGATCTTACTGCTGTATCACAAAAATATTATATGGAGGAAAATCAACACCTGATACGCTTGAGACAAATCGCTCCAAATTTAAGCAGCAGTGCTAGGTGGCAGCTGAGAGCAGAAAGTGAGGCTGAAGAATCTATCTTGTGAACAAGTCTTTTTCAGACTTCTCAGGAACATTGTTTAAGTTAGAGGGACAGATCTGGTCAACCTGATTACACTGAGACAAATCACACGAAATCAGCCATAAGGAATTTTTGGAGAGGTGGGTGGAGTGTATAGAGTACGCTTTTGGGGTATTACAGTAATATTTTCAATTTACTGTGGAGTTTTCGTTCAGTGAAATTTACTATAGGTGAAACCTCCTCTCTCAACTCATGGAAATTTAACATGAAGGACTCCCCTCCCCATGCCAAGATATCAAAAAAGCGCTGTTTTTGAAAATGCCGTCTAAATGCCATATACGGTGTTATGAAGTATGAAAGGTATGACAGTATGAAAAATTAGATACCACCCAAGTTTAGTGAAGGGGATAGAGGGGGTTTGGGAGGAGTAGGGATTAGATGGGGGGGGTGACGGGTCCGTTCGAGGAATACATCATTGTCATGACAACAGCATCTAAATAAAATAAACAGAAGATTCACCAATAAATCTGTGGTAGCAGTCGCACCCCAGAGTTGGCAGGTGGAATTATGAAATAACATCAGGTCATAAATGGATGGTCCACTGTAAAATACTTTGTAACTTTCTTGTAAAATTCTCACAGATTTTGTGAGACCTAAAATGGAGCTGTTTCACTTCTGCTCAATGATATTTCTCAAAAACGTAGGACCGTAGCATATTTCCTTGGTGTCTACAGCTCCAGATGTGCACGAGCAATTTTGGTGTGCCATGTTTACTCACCGCTACATGTCAGTGTGCCTCGTGGGAAAAGTTGGTCTAAATCTGGTGAATGATAATGGTCATGTGCTCTCAGACTAAAAAGTCTTGGATTGGAAACAGTTTTATTTAAATGAATAATAAAAAATACATGTCACATTAGGATCCTCTAAAGGGAAATGTAAGAACAATATTAAACTGGAGCATCTGACCAGTTTACTGTTTTCATATATGTAGCAAATAAGGTAATCTAGTATAAATAAAAATGAATGTTGTTGTTTAAAATCCACAATTAATTACCTACTGCATGTATGAGAGCCATTGACAACCGGAGACAAATTTCCTGTGTGTGAACATACTCTGCCAATCAATCTGATTCCGATACTAATTATCATTATTAGGTGCTGTCAGGTCAGTGCCTACTCCTGATGACCAAATGGACAGTACAAGTGGTCACTGTTGTGATGCCACTATTAACACACTGCTATATTTTGCATACTAATTTGGCCTCTGCACTGTGGACAGACATGCAACACTTTTAAATCGATGTTTATCTAATTCTGTCCTCTTACCAGCTTCATTTTTTACTGATTTAACAATTAATCCTGATCAGTACTTTGTGTTTTTAATTTACACTAACAATAAAAATGATACTGTAGCTTAGCCGATAGCTTTGTTCCAGACAGACGCTTCTCGAACACAGTGTCCATCTCTTGACTCTGGGCCTCGCTGAAGTGGTTTCTCCAGTCTCCCACCTCACCTAGTCGTGGACACAAAGACAGTATGACGTATATTTGACATTAGAGGCACACACTGGCTAAGGATGTGTACTCTGCATTTCAGAAGTTGTCACGTCCAGCCCCACCCTACCTATCTTTTCCCCGATGTTTCCCGCAGGCGGGGCTGCGGTTTAGCAGCGCCTGTTAATTGTCATAGTTACCTCGTGTTCTTGCCCTATGTTACTCATCCACAGGTGCCCCTTGTTTACTCCTCCCTGTTTTCCTGTATATTAGCTTCCCCAGTACAGTGCTCCCATGTCGGTCTTTGCAGTGTCGTTACCAGTTGATGTGGGTTAATGTCTCAGTGTAGTATCGTGGCACATCCACACGTTGCCTGTCCCTGCTTGTGGTGCCGCCCTGGCCAATAAAGTCCCCTTCCGGGGTTCACCAGCCTGAGTTTGCCGCTGTGTCCTTTCAACCAGCATCATGCCTCACCGTGCAGCCCACCAGCCTGACAGAAGTTAACCTCAAATTAACTGGAAGCCTCAAATTAGTTAATAAGGGAAAAGGAGGTTTCATCAACAAAGGATACATGAACCCCACATTATTAAAACAATTAAACTGGTCCCCCTGGCTTATTGTTACTTTGCATTGTGGGGCCTATATTTTAAAAACGTTTAACTGCTTTTATGTTACAAAAAAAGCAAGACAGAACAGCTGTCTATTGCACCTGTAATCTTTATTATTACTGAAATGTACTGACTTCACTCTTCCTGCTTTAACATTCCCACTTGTTCATGAAAGTGATTCAGCAACAGGGCTGTTAATTACCAGATAAACTAACCCAAATAAAGATTTTAAAGGGGATTATCTGTGCCTGTTATGGCTGAACTGCATACTGATTGTGGTGTAATTAACAGAAATCCAGAAAAATTGGTACATAAACCAAGAAACACAGCTGAGGAACAGGTACAGGTCAACAATGATCCAAAGTACTATGGATACCAAAACCTAAGTCACAATCCGAGTCTCTGCCATGCAGTTACAATAATTACAATGCAAAATATGTAAAATATATATATGAAATGAAGATGTCTTAACCCTTGTGTATTTTACTTCTTCCGTTCTAAATTCTAGAATCTATAGAATTTAACCTCATTTTGAAAATGGACTGGGGTAACTTTAACCCCAAAAATAATACAGGGGTTAACTAGGGGCAGCACGGTGGTGCAGTGGTTAGCACTGTTACCTCACACCTCTGGGACCAGGGTTTATGTCTCTGCGAGGGTTCCCTGTGTGTGGAGTTTGCATGTTCTCCCTGTGTCGTCATGGGGTTTCCTTGGGGTACTCCGGTTTCCCCCCACAGTCCAAAAACATGCTGAGACTGATTGGAGTTGCCACTTTGCATGTGTGTGAGCATGTCCTGTGATGGATTGGCACCCCATCCTAGGTTGTTCCCTGCCTTGCTCCCATAGCCTCCAGGATAGGCTCTGGATCCCCCGCAACCCAAATGGCATAAGCAGTTACAGAAAATGGATGGATTTATATCTATGTATTTGGCATAAGAAATGAAATGGGACTTTTTAGGAGCTTTGCCAAAGCCACAAACAACATGCAAAGGCCAGCAGACAACACACAAAAAGTTTAGTAACTCATAAATGCATAAAATATACAGCTCAGGAAAAATTAAGAGACCGCTCTATATTTAAAAAAAAAAAAACAGAATTTTTAAATCCTGGTTCAATCCTGGTCCTGCTGGCAGACGGCTACACGGTGCGGCAGACTGCTTCTGGGCTCAAAGTTTCTAAGACAGCAGTATACAAGAACAAGGTGAAGCAGGAGACACTGGCAATGACCAAAGACCAGCCAGGTAGAGGGCAGAAGCGACTTTCTAATGGCAGAGATGACTGTCAACTTATCCAGCAGTGCCTCATAAATCAGAGGATGACATCAACTGACCTTCAAAGAGAATACAAAACATTAAGTGGTGTGAAGTGCACTGCTAGGATAATTCATAACAGGCTCCTTGAAACAGGTTTCTAGAAGCAGGACTGAAGACGCATAAAGCAAGGAAGAAGCCCTCCATTAATAAGAAGCAGGGAAGAGCCAGGCTGGAGTTTGCAAAAAAATGTACATTTTACACAGGCAAATTCACTCATTTCTCAATTTATGGATAACGGAAAATTTGCTGTTGTCTCTTCATTTTTTACAGAGCTGTATGTACAGTGCTGTTTCGGAGGAGGCCAAGCATGTTTATGGCGACCTCTCATATGATATTTCGCAGTGATCTCACTGTAATCATTGTATCTCATATTTCTCACATCTTTTCACTTCACTTTGCTCCACTCCGTTTGCCAAGGGGACCAAAAAATTTTACGTGGTTTATCCAGATCGGGGAGTTGAACCCATAACCCCCACAATGTGGAAGACTCAACACTAGTTATATACATACCTTTTCTGAAGAAGACATCACCCATCTGCCCATGTGATTCTCTAGAGCGCTCTTTCATGGCATTGAAGGTGCTCTCCTTAGCAATCACAGTGATCTCATCCTCAGCCAGACTCACACTAAGAAATGCTGACACTTCTTTGATCTGTTCCTGAAGATTCTGAATGGAATAGAGTTACAAGCAACTTATACAATAACATGAAAAAATAGTCAGCCTTTCACATTCAATATTTCCATCCATTTCCAAAGTGCTTATGCAGTACAGGGTCACAGGCATATTTAAGATATAATTTGTTAAATTAAAAGTAAATTTAGTACTAATATTTCAAATTAAATCATATTTTTGATGGAATGGTTTCATATAAGAAGGCGTTCAGATAATTAAGCCTTACCAAGTGATGTATTTTGTAAGATAAAAACAATGCATTTGCTTAAACAGAACCTGGTGTTTAATTACAACAATTAGATACATAAAATGAACACCTCTGTCCTTCACCTTTTTCATGTCTTCAAAGGTTACAATCATGACATTAGGATCATCCATACGTTTCTCCCAGGCCAGAGCATGGTCAAAATATGAACCCCAGGCCACTATAAAAATAAATAAGTTAAAAGCTTTTAACTGAACTTTACGCACCTGTGACATTTTGGTAATATCTTTATTATTTTTCAGTTTATGGTGACAAAGCAGCTGTCAAATTGATGCACCGTTTTTTTCTGCATGCTGCTTTTCCTACCTTCCCCTGTCATGAACGCTGAGAAGAAGTTGGCCCAGGATTTGGCTCGGGGCAGTACCGGGTTTTTGCGAGCAAAGTGGTGGTAGGACACAGCTGTGTCTTTGGGGTTCCGGAACACAACCAGCATCTGAGCAATGAGGCAAAGTGAGGAAATCCTGATCTTCCCATCTTAACAACTGACCTCAAGCACATCACAACAATTTCCCTCTGACTTATCAAAATATGTATATTATGGGTAATATGTGGATGGCATGTCATATACACAGCCAGGCAGATGTTATAAAAAGAAATCATTTATAATGTTAAGTAAAGACCGTCTGAGAGCAAACTTTCTCTACATTTTTCTGATGTTTCTAATGCTTGTCAGATTATTTGTCTATTTTCAATAAAGGCTTATCCAGTCACAGCTTCAGTAATTTGCAAGCATTAGATGGAAAGACAGATCATTTTAAAGCAGGGACACAATTATACATTAAGGCAATTAGGGGCACAAACAGATTCAGATACATGAACCATGTATCACTGATTATTCCTTTTTTTAGTGGTTGCTAATGATTAATACAGAAAAGTGGGAAATCTCTCTTTGTACTTTCAGACACCGGAACCACTCGTGGAGATTTGAAGTAGTAGCAGGTGTTTTTCCATCTGGATCTCCAAAATCCTCATGCAAAGAGTCATGCAACCTCATGGAGAATCTTAATTTTGGCCTCATGCAACTTTGTTCTTTCTATTATTTCCCATAGTGTTTGATTGGGACATAGATTGACCGATAAACTATAAGCTTCAGCCAATGACTGAACTCCCACATCCCCATGTCAGACTTGCTCAGTAGCTGCAACCATCAAACCAAGGATTCACTTTAAATTCCGGCCCTGGTCTTATCAGCTCACCAGGAAAATGCTCAGATGGCCAGTCCTGCTTTGTGCATCAAACTGATCCATTTGCAAATTCACTTTCCCTCCTACCACCAGTCATGAACAAGAGTCCAAGGTAATTGTCTCCTTCTTTCTCACCTTTCACCCACTGAAGACAAGACATACCCTTGCCAGAGGCAAAGACTCACTCTTGATTAAATATCAAGCATCCAGACACAATTCCTACTGCATTCATACGGGGACAAAATAGCACATAGTTGCAGTTCTGGTGCCAAATGTAGCAGTTAACACTGTCTTGAGGAACACAGTCTTTATCACTGCCCGTGTATTTCACAAAAATTTCACAAAGCACATGTAGACTGTGTTATTCCCACAAACCCTCAAATAGCTCTCACACTGAAACATTTGGTTCTGCATTATTCCTCATGAACCATAGGTTTTAACATTGGCCCAAGTCTTCTTTCTATTACACTGGGATAGGCTTTCCCAGGGAGGTCGAGAAGTGTGACCCCCTACAGTAGGATCACACTTTCTGGTCTACCTATTTCAATGTTTGCCAGTTCAGAGGTACTTTATCCGTCTTCTCTGGAACACCGTAGAGGCATGTGAGCCATGTCAACATCTCTATATGAATTTCAACTACCCTAGCAGCTTTTCCACTACAGAAGCCTCTGACCAGCATAACATCTTAAGCTGCAGGGATAGACCCTGATCCACCAGAAGTTTCCATCAGTGCCTCCTTGTGGGCGTTGAACTCATATCATGAGCCCACATTGTCATTTTTGGTTGAACCCAGCCAGGTAGGTTATGTGTTCACTGAACTGAATTTTTTTGGTTCTCATTTCATATAGATGCTATGGAAGTGCAGTGCAATCACAAAAAGAAGAAAAAACATTATAGTTATCTTGTAATTACGACTTACTATCTCATAAGTAGGAGATCAGGATCTCATAATTAAGAGATCTTTTCTCCTAATTATAAGATAATGACTCATGATTATGAGATTCTTCAATTTTCCTGCATTTCTCCCGTATTCTAAGGCCATCTCCCTACGCCATACCATTTTTTTTCTTCTCCTGGGAAACTCGTGTAATTTGCATGGCCCTCAAACTTTCCTATGAATAATTGTCATACATCATAAGTTTTGTATGTTTATTTGACATTACCCAAGTTGCCAGATTTTGTATGAAACACAATCTGACCATATTATCGACACACTACATACAATTTCAACCCATCTGCCACATCAACCTGGCAACCCACAACCTGGTTCAAGGGGGGTGCGCAGCTGATCTCTTTTGAATGAATTAGCTAGCTAACTCAGCTGGGATCAAAATGTCAGGGCAGGATGGTGCTCCACCGAAAAAAAACAAATACAAATGCAAATTTAGTCAGAGCTGGACTGAGCAATTATCATTTCTATCTGTTAGGCAAAAGTACATGGGCTAGTCAATAAAAATAAAAATAAATCTGCTTATTTATGTATTTCCTTATCCCTATTTGTTACTTATCCATCCCATCGCTGAAAAAAAAACTGCTGTATTTTGAAACATAAATGCTGACACACATATGCCTGCGCAGTGTTGACATACTAATATCAATGCCGACTACATAAGTAGCGTTAATGTTTCCCAGTGTCTCATATTGTGAAGGATATAAAAGCGAATTAATTGCGATAGTTCCATCACTGCCCACTGTATTATCC
Source organism: Mormyrus iriodes (assembly GCA_011763525.2). Taxonomy (NCBI): domain Eukaryota; kingdom Metazoa; phylum Chordata; class Actinopteri; order Osteoglossiformes; family Mormyridae; genus Mormyrus; species Mormyrus iriodes. Next base: position 17,141,638 of record JAAGVU020000041.1, on the reverse strand, counting down.
TGTGGTCTAGGTTAGCGCTGATTAATAACTAAGCTACACCTTAACTTTTGTCATAGCTATGAGATCCTATAATTATGAGTCTATTTTTTTTCTTTTGTGAATGCAATGCATTTCTATGAAATATAAATAGTGCAACTAATTAGCAAATATTTTGATCCGTCGGCCATTAAGGAAATGCATTCAGGATAAAAATGTATACACAATGCTTCTGACCTTGGCTCTCTTCGCTGTGAAAGAGGCAGGGATGTTGTTGGGGTGTAGGTGTGTTCCTAGGATCCTTGGGCAAGGAGCTGCATCCAGTATCTGAAAAGAAATGAGATGCACATCTGTTTGCATTGTTATAGTCAGTAGGTTTTTGCTGGTTTAAGGTGCATTTAGGTTGCAGTCTTGGCATTTGTAACATTTTATTTGGTTGAAAAGTTAACTGTTGTTTACAAAAATATCAGTACTATTTCACCAAAATATTATGCTTTGTTTTATAAAAGTTTTCAGACCCTTACACGTGTTTGAATTTTATGTGATAAATCTTGACAGAACTAAAAAAATTATTAGACTATATGCTTCCTGCATACCGGCAAAATACATTTTAATTGTGGGGGTTATCACCAACCCCCCTCCCCTCTGCTCAGCAAAATTCATTGTGGCTGATTTTTAATACCAGTCCAGCCCTAGATGGATGGATGGATGGACGGAAAGATAACGGAATGATTTCAGGTTAATTGCATAATATGCAACTCCTGTACTCAGCTCACTTGAATTTTATTCAAGCCTAAAACTATTATTACTAATATTGTTACTGGCCTAGACCTGGGATCCACTGAAAAGCTCACTTTGTTTCTGGATCTGTGGTCAGGCATTATTAGTTTAATCCTTGAAGCTGTCATGAACACGTGAGGTGTGCTGGTGGCAGTATCGTGCCCTGAAAATGCTTCCTATCAGCAGGGATTGGGCATCTTGCTACAACTGAAGGGAGACCAGTAGAGTAATGTACACACCAAATCCTGCTGTTATGGATCTTTGATATTTAAGTAGGACGAGGATGGCAGGAAACATCTGACTGACTTAAGAATATAACTGTGGATGTCCCAGCCAAGCTTTCTGTCTGAACTGTGTTATTTGAAACTTGGGGTTCAAAACATGAACAATTCTGCAAAGTTGAATCACTTCAATCTACTGTGCAAAGCCGACAGAGTTAAAGGCTTAAAGTTAAAGTTGTTATTCCAGGATAGAGATAATAATCACACATTTTTTGTATTAAAATATTTTGGGAAAAGGTGCAAAAATCATTTGTAATTTAGGAAAATGCTTTTCAAGAGTCTACAAAACGCTGTATTAAACTTACAAAGTGATACATTTTTCATTTTGATTAAAGCTATGCTTGCCCTCACACCCACTGACTCAAACCTTTTGCACTTCTGGGCTGCAGAATTCGATCAGAGGAGGCATCTGTGTCGCCTCTTTCGTCACCATAGCGGTAGCAGCCATGATTTTCCGCAGCACAGCCACCATCCAGTTGAATCCTGAAATAATAAAATGGAAAAACACCACGGCCAAAAATCATGATGCGTGTTCTTTCAAGCCTCTAAAGTTATGAGGGCTCCGTTACAACTGTATAAAGCCTTATTCATTCCGTCTTAGAAAAACATAAAGCTTCTTATCCATGGTTAATGTCTGTTTTTCTTTCTCTCCTGAAATGGCAAAAATGTATGTCCGTTCATGAATTTCCATCATATGTAAACAAACTGTCATTATTTTTAAATATGAAGTAAAATATTTCACAAGATTTAAGACTTAGGCAAAATGAACCTTCATATTTTTTGCAAAATACACATATTCCAGTTTATTTGACTAATGCTACAATGCACAAACGACTGAAATATGCAATGTATAAATGGCTGAACTTTGCGGCAGTCACTTTTTAGCGACAAATCATGTAGTTTTTGATCATCTTCTAGAAAATACATTTTTATTACAGCATAATACTGAATCTTGGTCTGGCCTAAACTTCATTCTGAATTGGGAGACCTGTAAATATTGTCAAGTTAAATTACCTCTTTAATGTATATTCTTTCTTAATCCTACGTCATTTAAGTCACTTGGAAAATCAGTCATATTTTTTACTTATATGCTTGGTGATAGTGTTAGTAAATTTCATTATCACTTTAGCTGAACTAATATATTTTTGTAAATATACGGTTACACAGTTGCACTCACCACATTTAGGATAGGCTGCTAACATGACATCATCTGGCCTTGCTTGAAAACTCTCCAGAGCTTTCAGGTTCTCTGCTGGACTCACAACAACAGGGTATAGAATCCCATTGTACCTATAAAGTTTCTCCTCATCTTTTACATTTGGAGCATCTTGTATGTTGAATGATAGCATGGTGAACTCCACGGTGATGTCGTCTCTCTATGTGAGTCTGCAATTGCCTTTCAGACGCAGAGTCTATGTGGCAGGACTGCATTGAAGCTGGCGAGAGTGTAGAGAGAGAACCTCCCATGCACATACAGCTGACGTGGGTAGGAGTGGCCATCACTGAATTGCGTGGACGGTCCGCTGACCTTTCGGTAAACGTGACTGAGTGTAATAAGTCACAACACTTATAAGCTGTTTTTCATTCAGGTGGAAGCTTCTAGAAAAAGGGAGTTTCAAGGACTTCCTATGCAATCCTGAATAGATGAGAAGAACCTAAATTATTGAGCAGACTAAATAACAGAAAGAACCATTTTCTTGGAAGCATTTTTTTTTACTTATTTTTCCCAATATTAAATTAAATCAGGTGACAAGTTCATTTATTTATTTCACCTTTGCCTTATTGGTGAGCCTGTACAATTGGGTTCTGTGTTTAATTTGCCATTTGTACAAGTACATTGGAATGTTTCTTTTCGCCTGTCCCATTTTGTCCTTCTGTGAGACATACACATATATAAATAAATATATATACACGTACACAGTTGGGAGTGAATCTTGCAATCTAGAGGATCAGTTCTCAAACTTATTAAGCTGCTTGACAGGACTGTTGAGTGGATAGATGGAATGTAGAATGATTCACAGTTGTACCCATGAAAGGGTATAGCATCTTATAATATATGCATCTTATAATATACCTCGCTACAGCAGCATAATTGTCATCAGTACCAGCATCAACTTTGGGGAACCTTAGAAAACGAATGAATTTTAGTTTGTGTTTAGTTTATATTATTGGAATAGTTTGGTTTCTAATGAAGAAACGAATGATTAGTGTTTTTAAACCTTTCTCAAAATTGCATACTGATTAACTAAAAGGAAAAAGTAATGGGTTGACATTTATACTTGGGTTCACAACCACTCTTCCTTAAAGAAAACACTTTGGGGATTCCGTCAGTACAAAGCAGAAAACAATTCCCCAGTACAAGATGCAGCTAATTTGCGTATTGTAAGTAACTCTAATACCCCCCAACCCCGAGGTCTTCACTACTGTGGGATAGTTCTTTTGACAAATTGGGATGCCACTGGCCAAACTAAAACGTTTCCTTTGTGGCAGTGTCACCCAGAGAGGGCTAATAGCGTCAACTGGTCTGGAAAAATGTAAAAGGCTGACTCAATAGATGTTTGCATAATACTGTACAAATGGAGGGAAAATTGTACGGAAACCATTCAAATTTATAGCTTCTCTGCATTTGTTTCTAACTTTTGGCACAAATTAAGACATAAGTAAATTTAATGAAACTTAGACCGGATTGGCTATTTGAGCCTTGCGAGAGGCCGTGCTGTTTTGTCCATTCTTGTTGTGCGCTGGGAAGATGGATGACCTTGGATGTGTTTCGAATGCAGTGATCTGAATGTGTGCTGCATTCAAGATGCTTTTCCATTTTCCATGGGCAGATCAGACAGTTGAGGCTTATACTTGCCATCTGGTTATTGGCAGGTCAAAGTGTAGCTGAAAAGGACATAAGAGCATTCAAAAGCCCATTAGATTATTTAACTGCCTTTTGGACTTTTGAATGTCTTTTTTGCATTCCAGAGACATATGACGTGTTGCTGGGATATCTGAACTTTTCCAGTGTGCTAGAAAGGGATTTTGTGTCTTAAAAAACCATTAACACTCATGTAGGATGGAAAACATTTGCATTTGAACTATCAAGAGATGTTTTTATTTGCAGTGAAAGTCTGGTATTGAGAGTAAAAAATAAGGGTACTGCAAAATGAAACAAATTTACTGATGTGCGCTCTGTGCCAGTGGGAGATGAAGATGACATGAGGTCAGAATCACCATGACTTTACAGATAACATGTTTTTGCAAAAAACTTTTATTTTTTAACTATGAGCTATAATGTATTGAGATTGCAACCTGGAACATGCTGCTGCACTGAAATTCTTCAGAATAGCATTGAATTAGTACCTAAAACACAACACGCAATATCATATTTAACAATATAATAATTAAGTCCTTTACCATGACTTTATTAAGCAGAAATAAAGTTGAATTACGCGTTTATCTGATATCCACTTAAGTGAACTCCACTGTATATATATTTAAACTTAATATAACATAATATAATATAATATACAACAGTTAGTTCCGACCAAGAAATCTGATTGGACGAGGCGTTTCATGAGTGCAGTTCTCAGAGTATAAATGCATTCGGACATTTCACATCAGATGTATCACTCCGCTTTACAGGTGTATCTAAAAACCGTTAAAACTGCCTCATTTCCACCAACACGGAGCCGGTGCTGTGTTGATTCTCATTTGGTGCCTTTTGAGAACCTGCCTGCGTTTCCACCGGTTTCAAAAATGAATGTAGGCAGAACTGAGAGTAAATTAAAGGTTCATGTGTATTCTGTTTTGTTGGATTTATTTTGATTTGTTTCGGATTGTAAGTTTTTATAAGCTGCCAAACTGAAAAAAGTTCTTTTCCTATGCTAGACCTAGCTAGTAGCTAATTAGTTAATGACAAAACTTTTCATTTCAAATAAGGACTCACCAAACCAAACAAATTATTTTTTTTTACAGAAAGCGGCTTTGTTGGCCTTCTTTTTGGCTGCAGAGGGATATGAATGCTTCATCATTCCACCTTATCAGTAGTCAGACTGAACATCAAAATTTGGAAGACTACTAAAGGGAACTGGGAGTAAACGCTGTTCTTGTGTGGGTGACATGGTGACAGCCTAAGCTAAAACCCACCCAGATTGTGCCTTCTATCTGTCCTGTTCTAAAAATAGCTGTGTAGAGGCACCCTGGTGTCTCGGAGGCCCTGTGCAACTGTACATTTCTCTTACAGGAAGAAACATTCCTGACATTCATGTTGATGAATGTTAAGTTTTAAATGCTTAATGGTTTTCGGACAGGTCTTAATGGGTTTGGGACTCTTTCCCATTAATGCAATAATTCAAAATGTCTTCGAGGGATCTTTTTAAAACTTTGCAGGCACATTATCTGAATGGTGAACTGGAACTGATCAAATTTAAAGACAAATGGCTCCAAAATTGAAGCACTGCCACATAGTGATAGCAGAAAGGGACAATCTCAGGCACTTAATTCCATTAATGCGATAATTCAAAAAGTATTTGGTAGATCTTTGTCACATATTGCAGACACATTCTATTGTTGATGAACTGGAACTGACTAAAGTTTGAGGGAGATCAGACCAAAACTGAAGCAGCACCTCATAGTGCCAGCAATGGGAAGGGTAAAGCAGATAGCATTTGACCTTGTGAATGTGATTTGGATCTTATTATTGTGAACACAGTAACAGTGACTGATCACCACAAAATAGCAGCAGCCCCACATAGTGATACCAAAAAAAGGCTGTTTCAGACACTTGATCTGGTTAGCATGCATTTCACAGTTTTTTTAACCTTTGCGGACATGTTGTAAGACTGAGGATATGAATCTGATCGAATTTTGAGATAAATCACATCAAAATTGAGGCAATACTGCTAGTAATAGCAAAGAGAAGGGTGAATGAAATATGATGCTTAACTTTGTGAAAAGGATAATTCTTTCTGTTATTATTCTATTTTAACTTTGATGACAGAGGCTAGCTAAGGGGGAAAACAAAACCTACAGCTGCAGGAACACAGCCATTGGCCATCTAAACTTATTCTGTGGATATTTTTACAAACTTTCCAGGAACACTGTACAGTGTCATTGTTATTTATTCTAAAACTATGGGGCGCATGATTATTTGCTGAATATTCTGTAACAAAGTTTATATTGGTAGCCTCCCTGGCAAATCTGTAGCAGCCCGAGAGTCGGTCAGCAAAATTTCTTGTTGAGAATTTAATCACATTATGTTTTTTTTTGGGACAGGTGGAGAGAGTGTGTAAGATAGGCTTGTAATAATATTTTCGTTATACTGCTGAATTTTTAGGGGACAGCACAGTGGTGCATTGGTTAGCACTGTCACCTCACACCTCTGGGACCTGGTTTCTAGTCTCTGCCAGGGTTCCGTTTGTGGAATGTGCATGTTCTCCCCATGTCATTGTTAGGTTTACTCCTGGCACTCTGGTTTCCCACCTAGAGTCCAGATACATGCTGAGGTTAACTGCAGTTACAATATTGTGAGAGAGTGAATGAATGGTGTGTAAGTGCACCCCATCCTGGGTCCCTGGGATAGGCTCCAGAAACCCCAAGGGCCCTGAACAGGACAAGTGGTTACAGAAAATGGATGCATGCAAATATTGTCATGAAATTTATCAAGGGGAAATTTAATCATGTCACTTAGCCCTACTCCAGTCCAATCTAGTCAGTGGTGGCACATGAAAGAAAAAAGGCACAGATTTGATGCTCCAGAGTCACTGGATAAATGGCTTTATTGTGCACTAGGACCCCAAGCATTATTGATGTTGATTTGTTTGCAAGTAGTTAGTATACTCTGAGAAAAAAATACATTGAAAATACTCTAAATATAAAAGTTCATTTTTTGTTTAGCTTTTGTTAATTGCGCAAAAGGAACATGTTGACATATCTTACCAACCATGTCTGCCTGATCCTTCTGTTTCTTCCCTGGTGTGTCTTATTAAAGATCAAGGGCTTGCTGTGCAGAACACTATTTCCTTGTAAGAGTACCCATTTAAATCTAATCACTGCCTTCCCATATTACATCTTGATCATTGATTTTATTTATTTTTATTTTGTTATTTTGTGTTTGTTTTATGTTAAATGTAATGTCTGTCGTGTGTTAGTTGTAGTGTTAGAAATAAATGCATGCCTTTTATGCATCTTAAATCTCTGTCTGAGTGATTGCCTCGAAATAAGTAACTTCAATGGTGTGAACCGCTCTAAGCTTTTTAAGTTCCAAGCTTGTCTTAAAGTATCGCAAGAGAGAAGGGTCTTGACACAGAAGTGCTGCATTACCTGGTGAGTGTTATTTTTGTGGGATAAACGTTCTGACCCAGGTTAAGTAGTCATACTGTAATTAATGAATTCCATTCATATCCTGAAGCTAAATCTTCCAGTCACTGACTAATTTAGACTTCCGTAATATATTTCAGAGAAACAAACTATTTGAGCATAACAATCAATCAATCAATCAATCAATCAATTAATTTCCCTACATATTGGTGGAGATACAGATTACTTGAGCTAATTTTTCCTACACTTCTGAGGTAGTTCTTGGGAACAGCTGTTCCATGAGAGCTGGTTGTTCTTTAATCATTAAGAGAACACCAGTATCTTTTAACCCTTTCTTGATTTGGTGTACCTGCTTTTCTCTCTGATTAAGGACCTATATAATATCATGAATAAGTAAAACCTAGGGTTGAACAGAATAATTGAAATATATTAAATATATGAAAATATTTGAGATGAAGAAAAACTTACTGCATGCTGTAGTATGGACTGTGCCAGCCTTTTCCTGTTGTCTTCCGTAACTAGGGCAGTTCTCAGCTTACACTCACTTTATGCACTTGCCTCCGATCAGCTTCAGTCAAACCCTGAAGCTGACAACACACCAGAAAAAGAAACTGATATGGTTGGGCAATAATGAAGATGACAACCATAAAACCCATCTTCCTATATTGATATTTATCAATGAATCTATCTGGGAATTGATAAATTTTGTAGAATTCATCCATCTCATTGGAAGGAACGGTAATGGAGAAGTTAAACAGGAAGCGTGAGTCAGTTGCCTTCTCGAGCATTTCTAAAAACACTGGAACTTTGGAAATGAACCGTATCACTAATATAGATAACATTTTATGACCTACGGTATCATTGTATTTGCTATCCTCTGATGTATAAAATTTGTAAGTATATATACTGTCCAGCCTCAATCCTTTTTGATCAGTCACAGTTGATTCACTGTAGAATTTACAATTCTTAACCATCAACACAAGACTATGCAACTGATAATGTGTTACTCACAATTGAAATAATATGAACAATATCGGTGCCAGGACAGTCTTCTAGTTCAACAATGATTGGCACACCTTTCTGTCCGGTCATCAGTCTGAACAGCGAATGGCTCAGTTCTGTCAGCAAGGGTCCTCTGTGGATGAAAGAGCTCATGACCATATTTCAGGGTAGGAACGTAGATCGACCGGTAAATTGAGAGCATTGCCTTCAGCTCAGCTCCCTCTTTGCCACGACAGAAGGGTACAGTGTCCATATTACTGCCGATGCTGCACCAATCTGTCTGTCAATCTCCTGCTCCTTTCTTCCCTCACTCGTGAACAAGACCCCGAGATACTTAAACAACTATGCTTGAGGCAGTAACTCCTTCCCCAGCAGAAGAGAGCAATCCACCCTTTTCCAGGTCGAGACCCATGGCCTCAGACTTGGAGTTGCTGATCCTCATCCCGGCCGCCTCACAGTCAGCTACAAACCGCTCTCACTCACTGAGCTCTGAGAAAGCCGTCTTCTATAAAGGCAATATGATGCTGGATAAATCAGACCCATCTATCACTGTCTGTCGTTTCAGTCTCATCTCAAATTGAAGAAGACCGTGAATCTCTTTTGAAGGCCTCTCAAGTGCTTAATGGTCCTTCTGAAACGACTATTCCCTCTATGAAACAAGAACAAATATCAAACTTCAAACAACAGTAATTTACCGAATACCTGTCACATCAATGTTTTGATCTCTTGATTAAGACCAACTCTACACTTTTTGTAAGTTGCTTTGTATAAAAGCATCTGTCAAATTAATGAATTAATATAAATGCATAAATACATTTATATTGGAACTGTAACAATTGTCTTCATGAGTATCGTATTGTATTTTCCAGGATGTTCCTCAACAGATTGGTTCTCTGGGCTGTGATGTGTGCATGTTGATGGTAAGATAGACCAACAAAATTGCTGGATGTAACAGTGAAAGTATTGAAGTTTCTGCCCCCTCCCCTCCCTTTTATCGGTATGCACTCTACATGGCCTTGGGGGAGCTATTCCACTTTACTGCTGTAAGTACTTCACTAAGAAGATGGCCTATTCTTTGGAATGCTGTAGAATGTTGCATAGTCTTCTATACGATGAAAAGTGTCCTTTCAAATATTTTGACTGCAAGGTTTTTGTCTTTTTATATTCAGTTTGACATGCCACAGATCAGGAGATGGTGGTGCCTCACTCTGATCAGAACAGTGATCTGGAAAAATATGTATATCAAGCTTGGTTTTCCAGATTTCTTTATGGGCGAATTTTAGTTAACTTTTGAATGTTCGCATATATCCATAAAATGTGCAATGGGACAATACATGAATGGGTTCATAACTATACAACTAAGCAGGATAGGCACATCGAGTAAAGTGTGCATTGATCAGTGGACTCTAGGGAACAATGTACACATCTCTTTGTCTGTAATAGTTATTAATTAATATATTGCGTACATGTAATACACAATGGGGCAATGCACTAATGCGTTAAAAGCTCTAAAACCAAGTGAGACAGGCGTGTCGTGGAAAGTGTGCTTTGATCAGTGTACACTGAGGGACAACGCACACCCCTTAGATTTTCAGGTTATCTTTGCGTACAATAGTTATTAATTATTAGAATGTATCCATTTAATGCACAATGGGGCAATACACTAATGGTTTAATAGCTGTAAAACTAAACAAGATAGGTGCATTGATCAATGGACTCTGTGGGACAATGCACACCCCTTGGATTTTCAGGTTAATGTTGTCTATAAAAGTTATTAATTATTACATTGAATCCACATAACATGCCTTTGGGGCAATACATCCATCCATCCATTTCCCAGAACCGCTTATACCATTCCAGGTCATGGGGGGTCCGGAGCCTATCCCTGAGGCTGCGGGCACAAGGCAGGGAACAACCCAGGATGGGGCGCCAACCCATCGCTGGGCACACTCACACACCA
>JAAGVU020000041.1:17116446-17128990 GCA_011763525.2 Mormyrus iriodes | reverse complement strand
AGAAAGAAAGAAAGGCAGGCAGACAGACAGACAGATAGATAGATAGATAGATAGATAGATAGATAGATAGATAGATATGTAATGAAATGAATGGTTACCCAGCTGCAAGACTGTGCAACAGGGGTCACAAGTATAAGGAGGCAATATTAAAGAACAAATATAAATATCTTTAGTGTACAATTTGCAGTAAAGTGAGGGAGAGTAGTGCAAAGACTGTAAAGAATAAGCCTTTCTGTGTCGGCCTTTAGGCAGCAGCAGCATTTGCCCAACCTCAGCACAGAGAAGAGGCCGTCGGTGAGGTGTCTGGGATCCCTGATGATCTCAGCGGCCCTGGACTGGTATCATCTGACGTAGATGTTCTGACGGGATCTTCTTTATTGGTCCCCGCACCCACCCAAACTCAGCACGTCCACTACATTAGTATTTCTTAGAAAAACTTTAATTTGAACAATAAATAAATAATAATTAAACAAAGAAGCACACATCACAATCTTAACAATAACTTTATAACGGTAAACAAAATGAAACAGATATTTCTCCTATTAGCTTCGGTTATTACATAGCTCTTCATCTAGCTGCGACTTTGGGTATGTGTAGTTTTGCCAGAATTACTATTCTATGTATTTATTATGAATCAAATTAGCATATTCAAAAAATCAACGATGCATCATTCATTGCCATGTCTGCTTCGGGTGATGCGTGAGGCACAAGAAATTCAAGCCATACATACTGGCATTCCCATTTCAGGTGACACTGCTGTAAAGGACTCAGTTTTACGGGAGGACTCAGAGTCACGTTAGGAGCAGAAGCCATTCTTGGTGTATCAGGCTACAAACGTAATGCAGGTGAAGCAGAGGGGTAACAGCTCATTTTGCTCCTTTATTTATTTATTAAGCTAATAACTTTCCTTGTTTTATTAAGGAAAAAACTGATTATAGTTGTTGATTGTATTACAGTTTATTTTCATACCCTCAGAGTCATTTTGTATAAAATATGGAAGAAATAGCGTTCCATGCGGCACGACCTGCTTCTTCATGATTTCGATTTTTTCTTTTCTGTGCTCCTGACTAGCGTTGACTTAAAGCCATCTCTCTCTCTCTCTCTCTCTCTCTCTCTCTCTCTCTCGTTCGTTAATCAGCCCCCTTCCATCCTGACTTGAGCACGGGCCACCCATAGTGCCGTGATGTGCGTGTAGGAAGGGCGGGCTCTGGTTATACCTTTTTATGTTTGAACTATATATTTGTTAGTCTATTGCTATAGGTTTCAATATATTATTTTATACACATCTCCATACTGGGGGCAGTGTAGTTCAACGGGTAAGGATAATGTGATTGGAAGGTTGTCGGTTCAAATCCTGGGGTTGGCACAGCGATGTCACTGTTGGGCCCTTGAGCAAGGCCTTTAACCTCCAGTTGTACCAGGGACCGTCTGACTCTGCTTTGTCAGTTGAATGTCACCTTGGATAAAAGTTACTGCTAAATAAATAAATAGTAGTTAAATACTTTTTTCTGAATAGGTGGTCAGTTCTCCAGAATAGTAAAAATAAATTTAATACCTGTAGAAAGATTTTACAACCTTATTTTGATAACAATAAAACAAATAAAACGTAAATATTTGGTTGAGTTGTGATTTAAATAGAATTAAACTGATTAATACTGGACCTGTTTTGTATCAATACAGTAAAAATTTTAAATGTTAAAAATCCAGTTGAAGGAGAATTTTCGAAAGCCAAAGCCATTATCCATTAGGAAAACATTGAGGTTTCTGCTCTAATCTCTTCCTTTTCACTGCATCCAAATGTATTCTTTTCTGTACTAATAAATATTCATTCCCTTACATCTTCTTCCTTTATACCAAGTAACAATTTCTCTAAAACTCACAATCAGCTATAATTGTAGTGATTTTCTCACTGTAGCCCTAAAACACACTGCTTTGAGATTAAACATTAAGGGTATCGCCACAATGACTGACTTCACGTTTTTTAAATATAGGAAGGACAAATTGAATCTGAAAATAAGATCTTAGCTGCAAAAGAATAAAAAGTAAGCCACTGCCTTATGCTCTCTTTTGGTGTTTTGACAGAATCATTACAGTTGGTTAATATTAGTTTTAATAGCCTTGATTTATTCCTGAAGCGCTTGAAACTGTTCTGTGAAACAAAAGTCCAAATGTCACAAGATATCAAGAGTTCCTTCAAATTTGATACTGCTATCTGACTAAAAAGGCATGGGTGTTTGTAAAAAAAAAAAATTGTAAAAACTAATGGAGACTGAAAGTCCTGATAACCGAAATTCCAGATTGATGACCATTTTATATAAATGCCATGAGATTTTGCATGCTTTCTGTCCAGATGGTTAAACAACTATAAGTTGCAACATGTTTAAAGTTAAAATGAATATGAAACTTCGTCAAATGAATCCTCATATTGCAGAGCTCACTGATCTTTGATTTTAATCTGGTTTTCGTTCTGTAATGTGAACGTGCTGGTTACTGCTCTGGGAGTCAGACCACTGGGAATGGACAGATTTGAGACTGGCCATAAGCTTGGGGAAAACTGGACAAGAGTGATGATGAAATTTGGGTATCAGACCTTCATAACTCAAATAACTAAAAGTCTGATGTCATTATTCTTATTCTTGGAGTCAGAATATGTTTCATTTCCCGCAGCAAGTTAGAAAAATACATATATTTTTTTTTACCAATTTTCATTTGTAATTGTCATTGTCAAAAGTCATTGATGACTTTTTAACTAATTAAGTTAATTAATTAAGTGAGCTGGTGGTGAAATGTAATAAATATATGGAATGGCTGGGCTTGCCCCTGAGGACTGTTTTGGGAACTGAAGTGATGTTCATCTTGACATTCAAATAGATATCAGTAACTTTTTGGAGAACAGAAGAAATTATTTGTTTTTATTGTGTTACTCTTAATTAACATATGTTCTAATGTTCAATTGTGTTTTTTGTTCTGAGCAAATGTGCACTTACTACCCAGATAAATAGCTTTAAGCATTTCTTTTAACTACCTAAGACTTTTGGGCAGTACCGTACATCATATGTCACCACTAACTGCAGCTGCATACTGACAGAACCTCAGGAGGATGCTTAGGACAGATGGTCCCAGTGTTAGGCCAGGCAGTAACTGTCATTGAGTAACTGACTGTTGTACTGAAAGGAACAGTTAAAGACAATCCTGTCCTTACCATTGCGGCTCACCATGTGGTGCCAGATATACCAAGACTCTGGAGTCTTATGAGTTTCCTTGGATGTGATCTTTGCCACGTATCCAGCTTGCTCCAACTTGCATATTTCGGAGCAGTAGGCCCCAGCTCTTGTGGGATCTTTATCGACCTTACGCTCTGTGCTGCGGAGACTGGGCAATGCTACTGCTTTTGGTACGTGGAGAATGGTGACTGGACAGTGCCAAAGAAGAGGGGCTGCATATTTTGTACACCATCTGTGTTGACCCTGACAGTGGCAGTTTGTAGTAGGGTGTAAGCTTGCTGGTCTAGCTTTGATTGGGTTACCATTTTCCCTGCAATGTGGCAAAAAGCGTTTTTTTGTTTGCCAAAAGCGCTGTACATGTTGAAGTAGCTCCACATTGGGCAAAGCTGCTGTAACATGCAGGCACTGTTGCTCTCTACGTAAGTTCTACATAGGACTCATTGAATCTTGTAGTGACTATCCAAGCCAGGTGCATATTGCAATGAGTCCTCCTAGAGGTCCTTTGCAAATAGGTTAGATAGGAGTGAGTAGATGAGGCATGTCAGACCCAGTGAAGGAGTAGCAGTTGCATGGGTTGCACTAGGAGCAGTAGGAAACCTCTTGGGTGGCGGTAAGTGCTTTGTACAGATACTGGGTCATTATGCTATGCCAGATTCAGTCCATCAGTGAAGAAGGCATTGGAAATCAGATGTTTCTCAGCAGACTTTGATAGCGATGACACCTCAAATGAAATGGTCAATCCCTCTTTCTGTTTTCCATTCTGGTGGACTCTCTGCAGCTAAAGAGTCTCAGGAGTCCCTGAGAGCTTGAGGCACTATACAATGGGTAAAAGGACAATAGTTCTTTCCTATCCATTATCTAGGATTGCTTGAACCACCATGTTATGGCTGCCATTGTAGATGACCTTTATTACCTTCAACATGACTCTCTGGGATCAGTTTGAACAGTCAAGGTAGATCTTTGTGGTTGCTGAGCGTACCGTAAGGACTGCAATGGATATACCATTGACTGAATCGTGAAGAACAGTAAAGTGTAGTTCCTTACAGACCTTGCGTGGGTGCTTGAGGTTGCGGCTCTCAGTGGCATGCCTATGGCCACACCTCCAGCATTTTTACCTTCCTTTATCCATGTGACAATCTGACTAGTGTTAAGCTTTTTAAAGTTATCACAGGAGTTGAAGTAGTAGTCTCCATTGTCACAATAGGGGCAATAGGGCGTCAGCTTGGTGGTAGGCTTAGTGTGAGCAGGCTTCGTTTGAGTGACCTCCTTCTTGAGGGTAAAGAAAACTGGGGATGACCATTCCTTATGGTGAATGGCCCCTCAGTCCTTCTTGGTTAGCTTGGGGATGTCAGTTGGAAATAGGGCTGCAGCACGACTGGAGAGTCATTTCGCTTCAGAAACCTTCAGAAACTGAGACAGAAGTCCAAGTTTCAGTTTAGCTATACATGTTTTGTAAGGTGAGATGTTTACTTTCAGTATTATCACAAGTACAGCAAAACAGATGATTAGGGCACAGGAACAGTAACACACATGCAGAAACAAATAATGCCAGAAACAAAAAACAATGTATACCACTGCACAATCACACAAAATATGGGTAAAAGAAATAAGGCTTTATCACAAAACCAACAGGAAATGAGTGGTGGTGATAAATAGTGTCCAGCAGTTTGGTCTATAGTGCACTTCTGTTTTTTGACTAGTGTAACTAAATTATTGACTGTGGAATAGCCTTGTGGTCTGAGTTCTAATGTCTTTGTGCCATCTGCCACATCACAGAGATTTATTTATTTATTTATTTGTGTAAATTGCCCCACCTGTTGCCTGTTTTCCCTGTGCCCTTGCTATTGGTTAATGGTCTCATGTGCCACACCTACCCCCTCGTTAGCCGGTTGTCCATTTGTATTTAAGTGCCCGCCTGTGTTCCTTTCCTTTAGTGAGTCATTGTGTTTGTGTTATTGTGTGTTAGTTGTGCTGGTCCTTAGCCAGTAATTGCCCCAGTCCCTTACAGTTTCTAGTAGTCAGTCCTTGTTAGTTCTGTTTCCTGGCTGTGTCAGAATTAGTTTATTAACTTAGTGTTTTTCCCCATTTGATCATGACTACTCGTGCTCCTTTTGATTTTGTAGTGTGATTTATTTTGTTAATAAACCCCTAGTGGATCAGAACTCTTTTCCTATTCACCATGCCATGCCGCCGTGACAGAAGCCATATAAGAACGCATAACGTTCAAAATAATATTTAAAAACTTTTGTTCTTTTGCTCCCGTTCTTGTTGTTGATGATGATGCTGATAATAATAGTAATAATAAACCTTGATGCTCTTTAAGGTATTTCCCAATTTAGCTGGGAATAAGTTGTACCATAATTTATATTATGTTACACTATATTCTGCGCCAAAGGGACAAGTCACACCATATGTAACCAAAGAAAACACTTTAACAAATTAACGCCCTATATTAAGGTTAAGGTGTAAGAAATGTAAATTGTATTTCTTATTTATCATGCAATATAGCATAGTTTATCATGCAGGATAGCATAATGTGAGATTTTAGACTCTCAGTATTAGGGGATTTTAACCCACAGACACTGTTGCTGGTCGGAATCGCTCTATTAACCCCATTTGACTGTTTTTGAACCCTCCGAGCAGCAGGTGGCGCTTGTGAGACGGCCTGGACTTTTAACATTCAGATCGAACGGAACCAGTAAAAGAAGCGAAGAAGAGCGACTTCAGCATGTAGCTGTAAGAAGGGAGTCCTAGGTGCCTTCGTACTTGCAAAAGTAAAGTTATAGCTAATTAAAAGTAGCTAGGAGGAGCGTTTGAACTTCTCTTATTGTTCAGAAGGTGTCATCCCATTTTCAGCAAAAGGGGCAAATTGACTGAAAATGCGGGATCGTACGAAAGAACTTGGCAATGTAAGTTTTTAGTGTATCGTTATAATTTTAACTAACTGACTAACTAACTAACCAGACAATCGTTAGTGATTAGCCGCCTGTTTAATTAGTCTCCTCTAACATGACTTTTGGCATAGTGTCTTACGTTGTTTGTATGATTACCTGCTACTTAAAAATTAATTGAACTCACCGTTCTGGGACGCAGCGATCCCGGGGATCTTTACAACGACCCGTTTAAATATCACCGGGTTACTAAGGTGTGGTCCCGGTCCAAACTAAGCTGCGGGTCAGTTTGCGGTGTAGTCGGTGCAGCCCCGCCGTCCTGGGAGGGAGGCAGAGCCGCTCAGCCCCGTGTTTTCCACCCGGTCCGGAGGAAACGCCTTGACGACTCAGTGTTTAATCACCGGGGTATGGGTATGGACAGGGCTTGGACATGCACGATGAAGCGCCTGATGTCAGATAAACCTGCCGAGGAGCGACGTTGGCTTTGCTGGAGTGATTTTGCCCGTCGCATCTATTGCTAGCAAACTGGTTATAAATATTGTTGTAATCCAGATGTGTAACGTCGTAAAAGCTTTTGGATATGAAAGTAGGGACGGAACAGCTTGTCCGACTTCTGCTTTCCGTATTAGTGTCTGATTTGTCTTTGCATTTCTTTCTTTCTTTTTTATTATGTTTGTGGGGACTACCTCCGATACCACAGCTACATATATATTAAGCTTTCAGTGTTGGTTGAACTTGAATTAAAGTGTCATTGACACTGAATTAGTTCAATATCGCGTGCGTCTGATTAAGTGAGCATATTAAGTGAATTACTGCTTAGCATAAGTTGAGACGAGGGTATTAGGCAAAATCTGTGTACCTCGGAATAAATGTCATGTTTTACATGTATATTTATGAATAATTATTCTAAATGACAATTGGTGATCTATCATGTATTCATATATTTACAGCTGGTATCTTTAGACGTTATAAATCTATGCTGGTCCCTAACACCACTGGACACGTAGTACAGACTTTAAATCTAGAGATGCACCTATTGCAATTTTCTTGACCTATTCCAATATTTTTGCAAGTGTGACCTGCCGATACCGATTTTTTCCGGTTCCGATTTTCTTTCTAAGAATTATAATTGTCAGTAAATGAAGTGCTCTGTGATTGGAAAGAAGTACAAATAACAATTAACTGAAAATGAGTTGCTGTACACCCAAGTTTATCTGACACATTTTACTTTACCAAATAAGAGCATGTGCAGCAGATTTAAATAAATGTTATTTACTTAGATCATTTTCCAGCATGTTTAAATGTATGCTTAATATAAAGGAACTAGGTTATAAACCTCCAAATAAAACTGAGGTATACTGTTCTCTTCCATATAATATGTGCAGGGTAATATTAATACCAACATCATATGTTATGCACATACAGTTCCCACATTGCTGGTCAGCTAGATTAAGGTCAGGCTTTTTCACACCTTCACATTGTACGGACAGTATAGCACAGGGGGTTAAAGTTTCGCTAAAACATTTTTACTCTGTCATAGGAAAAAAACCTTAGCTAGCTTTGCAAAGTATTCCTTTTCAAGACTATCTAGTATATGTTTAATGATCAGTTTAATCAGTTTGTAGTTTACCTTCTCTGTTTCACCACGTTTTTGTGGTGGTTCCCCCAGTTTACTTTGGCTTTACATGTGTTACAAATTGCAGTTTTTGGGTCGTCTTCATTCACAGTGAAGATCTCCCATGCTAACGACATGTTAGCGTGTGGCTGTGAGCGTGCACGTGGCTGTGAGCGTGCACGTGGCTGTGAGCGTGCACGTGGCTGTGAGCGTGCACGTGGCTGTGAGCGTGCACGTGGCTGTGAGGCTATTGCCTGTGCCGCAGTGCGTATGACGTGGGGCGTGTGCATAAAATAGACTGGTTCGGGATTGGAAATACATGAGATGGACTGGCCGGTCTCTGGTCCGGGCCAAGCACGCTGAAAGTTGGCCGATTTCGGTCGCTGGCCAGTCGATTGGTGCATCTCTGTTTAAATCTTACCTAACACACCTACTATGAATAGACTCTTAAACGCATCCATTTCAAAAAACCAACATATTTATTGCAAGAAAAGTCTTTCAGACATATCAGGGTCTCGGTCATAGTTATTGATCTCAGATCATATTTCCTACTTTTAAAAGTGGCAATTTTTTACTGTGGTGCTGTGTGTTCCAGTGGGTTAAGAAGCCGTGCATGTGATCATAAGGTCATCGGCTCAAATCACGAGGTTTGCAGAGTGGTTTCATCATTGGACCATTGAGCAAGGCCCTTAGTTTCTCCAGGAACTGTCAGATCCTGCATCCTGAATTGTGCGTCACGTTGGAGAATCGTATCTGCTAAATAAATTGTAATAGATTTTTTTTAGAGGTGGTCAGTCTTCCAGCATATTTAAATAATACCCAAGAGATTTCTTATGAAAACAAAAAAACCTATGAACACTGATGACCATTTAATTGGTTTCTGTCTGTATCACATTTGTATGCAGCTGTAGAAAGAATTTGCCACCTTTTTTGATACCTGCAAAGAAACAAACTGCTGTGTGTGGTTGAATGTGTTCCTCTCAGATGATCAGTGAGACTTAAATGTATCTTTATTAGTGTAAACAGGTTAGACTTTGTGTCTGCTAGCTACTCTGTACACTGACCACAATACCGCCTTTGTATAAGAACTGTAGACATCGTAGCAAACCAGCAAATCGGTGTCCTTCCATGCATCTTCTAGCCACATCAATCTGTGTCTTTGCATTTAATTATAACACCCAGTTACTACATAATATTTTGGTCACAGCTGCATAACTATTTAATATATTGCTTACAAATGCAGTAATCAGTGTTTACAATGAAGAACATTTTAGCGCATGAAAAACAACTTTCCCACCACCTTTTTTTCTTCTACAGTTTCCTCTTTCACTGAGCTGTCTTTCCTGTGAATTTCAGCAGTCTTTCATCTGGTTTGGCTATGCCAACATAGGTTAACTCTGAAGGCTTCTGCTAAATGTCATGTTCTACCGGTTAGGTGTTGCTGCACTTGTGAATGTCACTAAATAAAATGGAACGTTGCCATGATCCCATTCAAAAGTGATGTAATAGTGTTCCTTGCAAGTGCAGACAGGCAATCCAGCAGAGTGCAGAGGCAGGATGTAGACCACTTGCTTAGGACTGGATCTGCTCTTTATTGCAGCTGTCTGGCTGCTTGGAAGAGGATGATGACCTGCTAAGTAAGTCCAGATGTCCGTGAGCAAAAGATAAGGAGGGAGTAATGAATCAGATGTAATGTAGAATAATAGCAAATAAAAAGATGATGGTGGATTTATAAAATGGCCATAAAGGAGATCTGAGCATCAGTACCAAAATAAGGCAGTGAGCATTGAACTGGGATACTTTGTGTCCTCTGACTGTTTAATAAAGGTTCCGCATAGCACCTGCACTTGTCTGAGTGCGTGTTTATCAGTCTCATTACGGTGGGATGGGTTTATGCAGGGCTGCATATAACCGCTACACAAGTACGCGTTCACCTTTAAAAGTGATACGCGCACCAGTTTCTTGTCGCTGCAGCGCTGATTTGTACTTATATCTTGTGCATTTGCACTGTCAGGACAAGAAAATTCACAGTGCATTTTAGCCCTTATACTGTGAAAGAATTGCAAATTAGCCACACAGAGGTTCAAATGCACGGTACTTTCTTGTCATACCAGCGCAAATGCACATAATGTAAATACGCATTTGCGTTGCCACGACAAATTGCTGCGCACATCGCTTTCAAAGGCGTCCTTGCGTAACAGTTATGTGCGCCGCTGTGTATAAGTCCCTGATGGCTGCCGCTGTTATGCCGCACCAAAGTCAGTATATTACGCCAGTAAGGCAAAGAACTAAAGAAATGTGTGTTATTTTGTCCATTTTTTCTGATCCTACTGGTTTGGAGTGATATAAATATGACTTAAATGCTAAATACACCAGATTTAATATTTCAGTTCTGAGTGAACCAAAGGTATACCAAAATACCATGTCGCTGGATGGCATCGATTTCAACTGATGGAAATATAAAATAACATTCCAGATATGGGTTATGTAGGTAATAGTGTTGATCCAAATCCTGGAAATAGACGACCGGAATGAACACTTAAAATGGCAAAGAAATGGATTAAGTCAGTGGAATCGTTAACAGCTGGGCTCTGTATCATCTTTCTCAAAGCCAGATTTCTTGCTTAGCCGTATAACTTGTCAGATTTTAAGGTTAAATGGTTTTTATCTTCATTCACTTATATTTATCCGAGACTACCTAAATTCCAATAAGTTATCCTGCTCCTGCAGCTGCACACACTGAAGACACTTTAGACAAGCATTTACACAGCCTGACTATAGAGCATTATGTTATTCATCCAAGACTAGACTGATGAATGCACTGGGCAGCCAGCCTTCAGCATTCATAGACTGCTTTTTCTGAGCCTGCCTATATTCCACAGATGGAAGAGAGCCGCTCGGCCTGTGTTTCTAATGTAAGAATCAGCTGCTAGAGTCTCTTACTGACGTATCCACGGGGATTAACCTTGAATTTTCAATATTTTCATTGTTATTTACTCTGAAAAATTTCTGCACGCGCAAGGAAATTCTAGGTCATCCCACCCCTCAGGTCTGTCGTACATCTTTTAAGGAAGTTTAAATATTTCATAGTTCACACTGCAATGGTGATTAGCCCTGAGGTTAAAAATAATATTGCGAAGGGGCAGCATATATAACAAGTCTGATAGCTCTCAACCAAGAGAGCACCTGGTTACTGCAATCATAAGAACAATCACAAAGGAATCGTTCATTATTCTTACTTCCTTCTGGGCTTAGATGTTTTAATCATTGCTGTATTTCCAGAAAACACATGTGCCCATCAAAACTCCTTTCCATAATATGCTGAGATATTTATGTTTTTCAATTACAGGCAACTACTTCGTTAGTTTTGTGCTTATGAGGTTCCTTTAAACAATTGCCCGTTGCAGGAGTGGTGATAAGCAGATCTAGGCTGAGTGTGGAGAAGCAGTGTTAGCAGCGGCCGCATCGCCGACTGGCTATTGATTTTATCTACTTGCAGCATGCTTCAGTGGAGCTTTTTGCCTGTACTGATTGATCTGTGCAAAGGCTGCCCTGCTGTGCTTATTCTTTTGTCAATTGTCACTCTACACACTTTCCAGGAGAATGTGACTTACCTGAAACCTCAGTCTGCCCAGCTGCTCTGATGTGCATTTCTTACAAGAATGTCTGCCAGGGGGGTTTCCAAGTACGATGATACATATGAAATCAATAGAGCAAGACCAAAACACATTCAAACTCACCATTAAAATAACAAGTGACCTTTCTCATGTACCTAGTGGTGCACTTATGTGGAAATATTTTCCCGTGGAAAACGAAACATTGAGTCGCGGGCCAGATATTATAATGAATTATAAACAGGTCCTGTACTTTATCACCTCTCTTAAACGGTGAATGAGCCGACAAAATCCCTTGTCCTCCACTATGGCAAATAGCTGACGGTCCAGTGCAATCATCTCCATTTTTTTTTAGCAGTTGTCTTCAGCTCTGGTGCTGGTAACGCTGAATGTTGACAAAGTTTAAATATCGACCAAGATTGGCACATTGGACCGATGCTGATGTTTTTGTTTAATAAATATTGACTGATACTGATATGTCAGCAGTTATGTCGTGCAGCCCTACACATGCTGTTCGGCAGTGTAACATGAGCAGTAAAATTCACTCATGGCCCCAGAGAAGTAGATGAAACACTGTGAAAAACCTCACTGTCTTCCCACTCATGTAAGGGTTTCCGTGCTGACAACGTAGCAAAATAGCAGCCTAGCTAGCTAGGTTTTGGTGTCTCTTTGTATGATTCAGGAAACAAATTTACACTTGAGTACTGAAATTAAGATCTTAACATTTAATAAAAGATAAGACAATATGGTATGAAAGTCAGTGTACAAAGACCAGAACAGGCCTCCCTGCCCACCTACATGAATGCAGGATATAAGGAATACGTCTTTTTTCAGTGCAGTATTCCTGCCTTTTTCTGGAGGACTTTGAAGGACTGGCACTGCTTCAGTACTGGGAGATCAGGGGGAAGATGTGCACTTCCACTGAAGCAGATGGGCCTTTAAGACTCACTTACCCCATGGTGCAGGGAAACCTGCCCTGTTGATGGTAAACATATGAACTCATTAGTTCCTCTGATATCTTTGCTCTCAAATAAAGAAAAAAACTTTTCGATTGTTACGATACGATTCGATTCTGTTCAATTTTCATGTCAACAATTTGATTGGATTCAGTGCCATGATGCATCAGGATGCATTGCATCCTCAGTTTTCTATATTAATGCACATGGCTACTTTCATCACTGAATACAAGCAGTCAGATAT
>JAAGVU020000041.1:17097632-17110812 GCA_011763525.2 Mormyrus iriodes | reverse complement strand
AATCATTGTGATACAGTCACATGACCTTTCACCATGTGCAGATTCATTTCACTTCCACCACCCCGTCTGGGTGCTTCGCTTTTTTTTTTTGGTCACTGAGTATATTTCTATTTAAACAAACCGATTGCATCACTGCAGACTTGTGTGAATGAATATTGGCTAGTTCTTATCAAACCCCCATCGCTAAACTGTTTATGGTACATTTTAAGCGGAAGTTTCTTTACTGATCAGTGCTGTTTCCATTTTGACTCTGGAAAAAATTTCCTTTCACAGTGACACTGTATAATGATCCTGACTGTTGTTGAAGTTGAATTAATTAAAATGCATGACTTGTGAATCATTTGTGCCTGCAGCTAAATTGGTCTTTCAGACTGTCTACTGTGCAATAAAGAGGCAGGTTGATGATGCATTATTTCCTAAACAGCTGTGCAGTATATCAGAGACATTTGTTTAAATGAGGATTATTACTGAAAAACTTACAGTAATCTTCCTGAATTGTTGATGCATCTTTGTAACGGATTCTAGTTATTAGTCAGTCTAGCGTAGGACTTTCAGCAGTGTTTTGCAGAATCGCTAATGTATATGTCCTCTGCCTTGCACAGCTTTACAGGTAGGACTTATATACATGTATTGTGTAACTATAATATTTTTAAAGAAACTGTGGGTACTGTGGGCTGAAACATATTTAACAATTTTGTGACGTACTGCTTTAAAACTGAATACATTGGCTTGAAGTGCTGTTTTGGATTAAACAGTGCTGTTAGCTTGCTGAAGGTCAGGCTAACGCTCTCTGCATGTGACTGTTACATACCTAAGGTGATAATTAACACCACACCCTCTACTTGTTTTAGGTACGAGAAATTCAGGAGGGGTTGGAGTCCTTAAAAAAGAAGGTGTCTGACCTGGAGAACAAGCAGAAGACTGTGCTGGGAGTCGCTCTGCCTGAAGATGGTTCGTGGGCACTCCAGAAATACTAAAGCACTTGGTCTATCTGTACTTCTGTGAATCCACTTTACTTGTCACATACAGTTCTTTATTTTTGAATGGCAGTAGGTTTTTGAGAGCTCTGGGATCATTCTCATGCGTGGCAGAAACAGTTTTTTGTTAGCAACTGGCTAAATTCAGTTTAATTTAAAATTAGAGTTAAAATTAAATAAAATCGATGGATGGATAAACAAAAGACTGCATGGTGGTAGAGTTTCGGATGGTTCTGGTTAAATGTGTAATTTACAAGGTTTTCTACAGTTTAGTATATGGTTTATATAAGATCCTGCCCCATTTGATGTAGCAATGACCTTGTCCCTTTAACCCTGTTCTGTTAACTGTGATTATCAGCCAGCATGTGAGCTGCCTTCCATTCCAGCCAGTTTCCAGTTAGGCTTCAGTGTGTCGCTCCTTATAACCGGTGCAGTCTGGGACTCAGCTGAGTGACAGGTGTATATTTCGCTTTGCGCTGGTGAAACACTAGTATAAATCACTCTTTAGTTCACTGACTAAGTGCATAAATGACTGCCCTCTCCTATCGATTTCAGTAATTGCACAGGCACTAATGACAATATAGATAAATATAGATGAATAAAGCTGAGGGTTTTATTGATCTTAAAAACCCCTATTATGGAAATGGCTGTGCTGTACTTCTCGTAATTCTATTTTTACTGTTACACCACAAGGCTTCCCAACAAGAACATATGAAGGTCTGATTCTTTGGCAAGGTAGCATCTCTGCATAGTAAGCTTCTTTAGCTAACAGTGTTCCCGTATTTGGTGTTTTCTAACTTCAGCTCTGTAGTGCTTTGTGGAATAAACCAGTACCATTTACTTTTCAGTCAGGGAGTAACTTTTTAAAGAGTTCAAACTTCATTAGATTCTTTGTTCAGCCAGATAATGCAGTTGTTATGGGATTTTTCCAACCTGCAGGTAGGACAGAAGGACAGAAACCTTTACATCAGCATTTTCTGGCATTGATGATTACTTGATGATTATTTATCCTGTTTTTTTTTCCTTTAACAGGTATGGGGTTTATTAGCAATGAGATAATCGATGGATCAGATTACAAAAAGTAATGAGTAATATAACGAACGATATGACGATATGAACAAGAATTCAGTTACACTTAAATTAATGGGGCAGGAAACCATTTAGTTCTTATCAGGGGAACAAAACTGCAAACTCAGTGGAGTTATCCTGTTTTTAATTAGGCTTCTTTCAGCTGAGGGTCCAGTTCTTTGCTTCAGTTTTACACACTCAATCTGTTAGCTGCACACGAACTTTTCCACTTTTGTATATTAATTATATTTTCCTGATTTAGCTAACAGGATTCTGTCTAGCCAGCACTGATGACCTAAAATATGGACCTTACGTGTAATAACTATGCATTCAATGCATTGTTAATTTTTCTTTCTTTCTTTTCTATATATATATATATATATATATATATATATATATGACACCGTTTCTGATTAATTAATAAATTAAGTCTTAAGAATAGTAACTACTATATTATTGGTGCCCCCTCAGGTAAAGTGTTACCAATTTTAATTTATCAGTTTTATCAGTATGCCTCCTTAAATTCATGAACCTTACAACACAGAGGAATGAAGCTTATTTAAATTTTGCATGGAAGGATTCCAATATGCAGGCAGAACGCCTAAATTTTCTTACCATTTCTATAGCATAATTAAACACCACTGACTTCATTTGCATAAAATCTGATATAAGACATGGATGAAATTCATAAATTCTTTATTTAAAATATGATCAGTGACTTAAAATAATCCCTGCTAACTGATAGCCAGTTGTTTGTAGTTACCCTTAGATTTGACATATTCTATGAAAATTAATGCTTCCCTAAACCGCTCACTGTAGTTTCCCACCCCGAGCTGGGGCCAGTGTCACTGCTCACACTGGATCTGGGGACACTCTCAGGTCCACTAAGTATTGACAGTCGACCCTTCTGCATCACAGCATTCCCCATCCAGGTTTCAATATATTGCAGGGTCGGCATAAGAAAGTAAATGGGATTTTTTTTGGAGTTTTGCGAAGGCCAGCAGACAACGTGCAAAAAGTTTAGTATCTCATAAATTCATAAAATATACAGTGCTCATAGAAAGTCTTAGGACCCATGCTTAATTCAGTAAAATGTTGCAAATCTATTGGTTTCATCAAAAAAAACATCACTCTATTCATTTGATTGTTCACAAAAAATGTATCACATTACAATCAACCAGTAGTTTTAACTAAAACATTCAAGTAGTTAGAAATTGAAAAACTAATTCTAGTTCTTAAAGAGCTCACAAAGCATGCTGGGACAGATCTAGTTAAACCTTTTTGTAAGGGAAAATAGTTTAATATTTTGTTGCATACTCCTTATTTTTAACAATAGCCTTAAGTCGTTTTAATATAGAGTGCACTTGGTGCTTTCAGAATTGAGGTTTCTCCGGCCCTGTTTTGCTTTCTCTTTCAGCTTAGCCTTGTTCTTTGGTCTTTCATTGGGAAGTTTCCTCTTCAGAAGGCAAAATGTGTTCTATTGCTTTAAGTCAGGGCTCTGTGATGGCCACTGCAATTTTTCTCCATTCTTTTTCTTTATGGTGAAATCCCGGCTGACACTAGCTGTATGCTTTTGGTCATTATCAGCTTGCATGACCCACCCATACCCCACTAGGGTAGAACCATTTTTGGGTATTACAAACTTATTTTCTGTAGGAGAATCATCAGTCATGTCACCAATAAATACTTTGTGCTCTGGTCCTGAGGCTGCCATGCATGCCCATGCCATGACACTACTACCACCATGCCTCACAGAAGATGTAGGGCCCTATTTTTTTCACTGGTATAATGTGCGATGCAAAGTGGTTTTGCTATTTTTGTACCAGCGCACTGCTCATTTTCGTGCTAAGCGCACATCATCAAAATAGCAAATGATTCTGCGTCCACTTTTCACTCGTAGAAGTGGTGTTTTTTTAAAGGAGGCGAGGCAGGGCGCATTGTTGGCGCGTTGTTATTTAAAGTCAGTGACGCATTGTTAAATGGTATTTAAGCGGCGCGTTACAAAAACGTGCAGGTGCATGACGCTCGTTACGGACACAGGTACGCTCAGGTGCTCTAATGTTTATTTTATTTGTATGCATTTTATTATAGAATACTGAAGAACTGATCCTTTCACATAATCATACTGTTCAATGACCATAGGAAAAAAATATATAAATAAATAAGGAATAAACTGTATCATTTAAAAAAAAAAAAAAATTGAGTTAATTATCAGAATTATGGGCGTAGTACGGTAATTGAAAGGACATTTGCATTGCTGAAAATACATTTCAGATGTTTTCTTTTAACAAAGATTGCATTTTTATTTATATTTTGAGAACTGCAGACCTAAAGTTAAAATAAAAAACACAAGCATAATTAAGTGCCCGTTCCCAGCCACTGTGCTTGTTTAGCAACGAGCTTCTGTTTTCCCCATTTTCTGACGTCCTTATACTGCTTTCGGCACTGCGCGGATGGTCTGGTGAGGCTAACGAGGACACACTCGTTGCTACCTCATCCCATGCCTGCTTCACCTTGAAAGTCTTTGGTTGAAAAGTGATGCTTCCGTAAATGTGCTCGTGTCTTTTCACCTCACGCATGAGCATGTTTGTTATCTCAGGTGAAAACAGATCTTTGTCAGGTAAACAGGCAATTAAAATAGCAATCCGTCGTAGATCATATGTCGCTGCCTATTAAAGGTGAGGTGATGTACCATTGCAATTGGTTCATTGCTTCTTATGCCCAAAACACGCTGAACTATCTGAATAATTAAGAGTTAGGGCAACCTTTGCTGCGCTGGTGCAAAGTCTGTTTTTTCCTCCGTAAAAATAGCGAAATGTATTTGGACAGCCTGTAAGTGTTAGTTGCGCTTTAAGCTTTGCGTTAGATCGTCAAAATAGAGCCCATGGTGTTTTCAGGATCTTCAGCAGTTCCCTTCTTTCGCCACATATGTGCCATTCTATCTGACTGAAACATGTTTATCTTCGTCTCATCGGTAGGTAGGATATTTTCCCAGAATAAAACCGGCTTTCCAATATATTTTGCAAACCATAGTCTTGCCTTTCGGTTCTTACGAGGCTTACACGGTTCTCTTCAGCAATGGTACCCAGCTGTGCGCAGTCTATTCCGGATCGTCTATATTGTGATGCAGACATTTGCAGTTCTAGGTTCTTGCTGAATTTGTGTGGCAGTTATTTTATTGTGAATAATTTTACTGTCATCAGTTGATTTTGGACGACCCACCCTTGGTAGGTTTTAAAGAGTTCCTCTTTCTTTCTAGTGCTTCAGGACATTATGAACACTTGACTTTGGAATGTTTAACATGTCAGCAATATTCCACACACACGTTTGTGTCAAAATATATTTTTTTTACTGACTGGATTCAGTTCTGCCCTATGATGGGTTGGCGCTCCATCCTGGGTTGTTCCCTGCCTTGTGCCCGTATCCGCTGGGATAGACTCCGGAACCCCCGCGACCCTGAATTGGATAAGCGGTTACAGGAGATGGATGGATGGATGGATGGATTTATTCAGTTTGGTTCTTGCCATTTTGTTATATATTTCAGTGGTAGTCGTTGGCTCCCAAATAGATAGAGCCCGATGTTTTTTTTGTTATTGTGAGGGTGTTACTAATTAAAAAGCACTCGGAGACTGCTTTTTAGTGAACTTTTCAATTCAGAATAGCTGTCCCACCACTTTTTGTGAGCTCATGTAGAACTCTTGTTTGGATTTTAGTTCACCATTCGAAATGAATGTTTTAATTAAAACTACTGGTTGTTTCTGAAGTGGTATGTTTTGGAAAAAATCAAATGAATAAAGGGATGATTTTTGTTATAAAACCATTAAAATGCTACATTTTTACTGAATTAAGCAAGCGTTTCAAGACTTTCTCTTAGCACCTTATACACAGTGCTGGTCTGGAGGATGCTGAGCATGTTTCCAAGCGCCTCTCACATGATCTTGCAGTGATCTTTGTATCTTGCAATTCTTATACCTTTTTGTGCCAATTGCATGCTCACTTCACTTGCCAAGGGGACCAAAAAACTGTTTTTTCTCAGATCGCAATATGGAGGGATCGACTGTGTACTGTTGGGATGTATTTGTCGTGAAGCTCGTCCCTGTGGTTCTTAGAGGCTTCCACATTGAACCATTTGTAGTATTATAAACTGTATCATATTTAAATCCTGTATATTCAGTTATGTCATGCGTTGGTTTTATTTTGTTGTATTTGGTGTCGAGATGAAATATTGGGGGCCAAAGCGTGCATGTAAAATCGTGACAGTGGCTGTTTGAGGTTTATACACAGGCAGTCTTATTCATACATTGTCAGTTCTTATATCTTATGATGCCAGTTGGTACATTAACATGTGTACCAGTAGTACAATAGATCCATGGTACTTGAAGTGTATTGTTCTGAATATGGGGGATGTTTTTCTTGTATTTATCATCCATCCATTTTGAATGATCCTTTATTTAATAGCCTATAGGATGTGGACAGACTTTGTCAGTTTATACGGAAGGAATGAAAGACCCCTTGGCTACCTGGGTTCAGGGAGCTCGTATGATGTTATGTGCCCCTTCTTGGTGCCCCGGAGTGCCCTGTTGACTGCCCCTCAAATGGTAAAAAGTAAATGATTTAGGTTGCCCTGTATGCAAAAATTTACTGAGATGTGCCCTCTAGGGCAAGAGAACTTGATAATGTGTCATAATGTGTGCCCTTCTAGCAGTGTTGCGTGTGTGATGGAGAGGGAGAGAGGGAGAGAGGGAGAGCACTGGTGTACTCTGGGAGGGGGGAGCAAGGGGGACAACCTGCCCTCTTTGTTGGCTGGGACAGGTTCTAGATGACCCCGAATAAGATAAGTGGTGCCCCCATGGATGAAAAAAACATTGCTAAAGTGCCCTTTAGAGTGGCGAAAACATTGCTTTTGGCTGCCTTTCACGTGTTTAGTGCCCTCTATGGTGCCCCCTTCATGTGAGATCAAGAGTGTAAGACAATGTGATGAAATGTCTTAACGAGTGTCCTTTATGTGGAGAGAATGTGAGGCAGTGTCCTTACAATGGTCTAAACAGCCCCTATGGGTACCCTTCCAATTGAAAAGGGTGTCAATATGAATCGCCCTCTATGCCGCCCCTACTTGATTAAGTGTCCAAAAGGGAGCCCTTTCCAGTAGAGAAAATTGGATGCAGTGCTGTAAAAGGTACTCCTGACACTCATGAAGTGCCCTCTGCAGTGCTGTAAAAGGTACTCCTGACACTCATGAAGTGCCCTCTGCAGTTCTGTAAAAGGTACTCCTGACACTCATGAAGTGCCCTCTGCAGTGCTGTAAAAGGTACTCCTGACACTCATGAAGTGCCCTCTGCAGTGCCCTTCTAAGTGAGCAAACATTAAGAAGTGCCCTTGTAATGGAGGGAGAAATATCTCAGATGAATGAAACATGGTGCCCCACTATGACATGCAGTTTCTCCGTACAAGCGGTGAAATAATGTACTATCTAGATGTTCCTATGTATAAGTTACTGTGATATCTAGGTTGCCTCTGTATTTGACAAAACATTAGTTGATTCATCTTAATCAGGTATAAAGATTGCTTCACCATACATAGCGTAGCATTCTACCGGGGGCAGGGTAGGGGTGTACGTGTCGTGCAATAGCTGGCCATTTTTTTCGCCACTGCTATAATCTAATGATCATTTGTTCCTTTTTAAGCTTTTTTTGGATATTGGACCATGTACATCTTATCCACATATGATCTAACATGAAATTTTTTAAGATGAAAATAAATTGTTCAGTTTTTTTGGCAAAAAATATAGGAGGTACTCAATGTCGAGTCAGTGTAAAACGGGGTGGGGGGGTTCATTATTTCACCAAATGTCTGGGTAAATTTTAAATTACTTGTTTTTAAAATTTTGTTTCGATAAGTGGCAATAGTTAGTGGAAGGAATGATTTTAAATGGTGTTAAATCATATTTTAAGTATATTATGTAAGTGTGTACTATTTCTGCTTAGTGGTGATGGTCTCTGTAATGAACACTGACTGTCTTCCTTTGGCCTTAATATTGCACGCTGTGCTTGTCATTAAGGTATGAAAAAGGAACTGCAGACCATCAGAGATGAAATCAAAACGACTGCCTCCCAGATCCAGAAGAAGCTGAAGCGTGAGTTTCCCATCAGAGCTCCACAGCTCTGCTTAATCTCTACTTTCATTTGTCCCTGTGTTGAACCTTCTCATGCGGTGGAGCGTCAGCTTGCATTAGTGCTGAACTGAGTGCAGGTTAAACAACTTTTTGGACGTTGGTGAATTTGATTGACTATGGCATGAAAGTTCTTGGGGGGGTCCAAGCAGCCCTTTTGATTTTATTGTTTTTATTTATATGGTTCTGTCGTGTGAATGGTACTTGCTCATTCCCCAAAAACAGGATAAATGTTAAGCGTATGTCGACATTTTTGTTGCAGTTATTGAACCAAAAAAAGAGGATACGGAAGATGGGAAATATGTACCTATTAATTTAAGGATGCAGAAAACACAGGTAACTGTTTCAGCTGTTGTAAAATCCTTGCCTGCATTTTCACGTGCGTCTGTGACTTTGTCATCCCAGCTTGTCGTAGTTCTCATGCATGTCTTCTCCCCCGCCCCCCCCCCTCCCCAGCACGGAGTCCTGTCACGGGATTTTGTCGAGGTGATGGGCCGATGTAACACCATACAGGCTCAGTACCGAGATCGGAACGTGGAGAGGATACAGCGACAACTCAAAATAAGTGAGTCCGTGCGTCTGCCTGATGTCCTGCGGTTCCTTTGTAAGCCGTGGTTATCCACTACGCTTCAGTGGTCCTGGGAAGGATTCCTGCAGATCGTTACCATGAGGTTGAATTTGCCACTAAGGATCTGGTACCCTCAAAATGCTGCTTCAGGTCCTGCTTCCCCAAACCTAGCAGAAATGCACTGGGTGACCTTATGGAACATCAGTTGCATTTGAAGAATATTGAAGTCATGGCTGAGCTCCTAAGAATATTGTTTGAAAAATAAATGTCTAAATTCTAGAGGTGCTAGGAGGCATAGTTCAGAATCAGTGTCGTCAAGTAAAACAACCCAAGCAAGACCCTCGTAAATTCAGCCTCAGCAAGTGGCATGTGATATAAACTTCACTATCCATCCATTTCCTGTAACTGCTTGTGCATAAATTGGACTCCAGATTGAACTTAAGTTGTCTTTACATTTGGAGAGTGAATTTAGGCCATTCATTTTTTTAAATCTTTATGGATATAGACATGGCCGGCTTATATTTACTGTTGATATTAACGCGAGAACACAAAGGGAAACTAGTTTGGGTCCTGAGTGAATGAAAACTTCCTAATGGAACTTAATGGAAATTTTTGCAAATGTCTCTTCTCATTTATTCGGTGTTTTTAAGCTGGCGTTTTGAGGAAAACTGATTCCTTATTGGTGACCACTGCACTAGCCTCTGTCCACCTGATTTGTTCTGCTTTAACTGTCATGTTGACGTTTTAACATGTTCCAGTAGTGCCTTAAACTGCTGCTTGGTACAGCAGCTCTGTAAACCTGTTTTTCATCTTTGTGTCTACATTTTTCATAAGGTTTTATCAGTTCCAGGTTTACAATGAGATTTTACAGCTGCCAACGCTAGAAGCAATGGTCAGGGTGCTCAGGTTCACAAGAAAGCAGTTAAACCTGTTCTTCATGAGATTTGGTGGCTATGAGCCAGTCCAGGTCATCTCTAGTAAGAATACAGTTCAACACAAGCAAATCGGGTGGGCCCAGATGGAATCAGCTCAAGAGTGCTCAAATCATGTGCTAGCCAGCTATGTGGGATTTATGTTCACCTTTTCTGTGAGCTTGGTGAAGGTGTGTAAGATGTGTATAGCTAATGTTAGATTCCACCATGCATAGAGTGGGCAGCAAGGCTAGACTCAATGTTGATTTCTCCAGTACTTTCCAGCCTTTCTGTTGGTTGGTGCCCCTGCAGTTTTCTGGATCACTAGCAACGAGGTGACTATTTATGATGACGAGACATGGTGATAAGCAATGCAGGGGCTCTCCTGTGTTAAGTTATTTGGCTTTATTTGGTTTGGATGAAAGAAGATTAAAAAGGTTGACAGTCTGATTGTGCTCGTGTCTCACTTCACCAGGAATCCATCTTCTGTCCCATTCTCCGTCTTCCTCCGCCCCCGGGTTTATGTTCCTAGCCTCCTACCCCACCCAGTGTGACACTAACCAAAATAATTGGTTGCAAAATGGGTAAACCAACCATGGGATTTGAACTGGCAAACTTCAGATCATGGGCCTGGAGTGCTGACTGACAGAGCCACACACCTCCCCGTTTTTTGGATGCGATGGAGTCAGCATATGATGTTCTGGATGGGACTGATGACCAACTACGTTAAAGGATGAAGCCGATTTTTATGTCTACACTGATGAGATGATGTGTTGTAGATGGAAATCAGTAGCTCTGTATGCAAGTCTTAGATCAAGTTGCATGTTGATGAGGTCGCTGTCGTACCGCATGTCGTTTTCACGTGATATGAGCTCTTCAGGACTTGATGGAATTTCTTTCAGCTGTTGCAGGAAACGCTTATAGATGGTGCTGTCGTTCTGTGCAGTTTTGTCTCCTTTGAGAGCTTCCAAGATTAAGTCATGTCACCCGTCAGTAGGACACGGTTCTGGAGGAACAGAGTGATATTCTTTTTCAGATGTTTAAGGGGTGTGTGATTTAGCAAACGATCCCGGTCTCGATGCACCAAATTGTGCCGCTCCCACCATTAGCGGTGAAGGTTTTATGGCCTGTTTTCCACTCTGTTTCCCTCTCAGCGGGCAGCAACGTGGATGATGAGGAACTGGACAGGATGCTGGAGAGCGGACAGACCGACGTCTTTACACAGAATGTGAGTGTTTCTCGTTTGCCCACAAAGTTCTCTTTTATAAAACTTTTCAATAGTCTGGCACCTGCATGGATTTTATTTTATTTTTTATTTTTTAGTTTTTTTTTGTTAGCTTTTGTATTAAACCATAAGCTGTACATAAACTCTCAAATGTACACTATATGGACAAAAGTATTGGGACTCACCTCTACATCATCTAATCCAGGTCTTTCATTCAGACCGATTGCCGCAAGTGTATAAAATCAACCACCTAGCCATGCAGTCAGGTTTACAAATATTTGTGAAAGAATGGGTTATTCTGAGGGTCTCGGTGAATTCAAGCATGGCACTGTCATAGGATGCCACCTCTGCGATAAGTCAGTTTGTGAACTTTCTTCCCTACTAGATATTCCACAGTCAACTGTAAATGATATTATTGCAAAGTGGAAGCATTTAGGAACAACAGAAACTCAGCCATGAAGTGACAGACCACGTAAAGGAACAGACCGGGGTCGCGGAGTGCTGAGGCGCATAGTGCGTAAGTCACCAGCGCTCTGTTGATTCAATAACTGCAGAGTTTCAAACTTACTCTGTCATTGACCCCAGCACAAAATCTGCCTCATGTCACCAAGCGCAGTGCTAAGCATCAGATGGAGTGGTGTAAAGCCCACTGCCACTGGAGTAATGCAAACATATTCTTTATAGTCACAAATCATGCTTCTCTGTCTGGCAGTGTGTTGGATGAGTCTGACTTTGGCGGTTGCCAGGAGATCGTTACCTGTCTGACTGCATTGTGCCAACTGTAAAGTTTAGTGGAGGAGGGATAATGGTGTAGGGTTGTTTTTCAGGGGTTGAGCTAGGTCCCTTAGTTCCAGTAAAGGGAAATCTTAGTGCTTCAACATACCAAGACATTTTGGACAATTCTATGGTTCCAGCTTTATAGGAACAGTTTGGGGAAGGTCTCTTTCCCAGCATGACTGTGTCCCAGTGCACAAAGCAAGGTACATAAAGACATGGTTTGGTGAGTCTGGTGTGGAAGAACTTGACTGGCCCACAAAGAGCTCTGACCTCAACCCCATCGAACACCTTTGGGATGAACTAGAATGGAAATTGCGAGCCAGGCCTTCACATCCAACATCAGTGCTTGACCTCACAAATGCTGTTCTAGATGAATGAGCAAAAATTCCCACAGACACACTCCAGAATCTTATGGAAAGCCTTCTCAGAAGAGTGGCAGCTGTTATTGCTGCAAAAGGGGGACCAGCTCCATATTAATGCCTATGGATTTAGAATGGGATGTCATAAAGGTTCCTGTAGGTGTGTTGGCCAAGTGTCCCAATACTTTTGTCCATGTAGTGTATATAAGTTTACAGGAGGTTTCAGATTGTTTGAATGCCTTGTTTTAGAGTTGCAAGGGTTTGTAAATTGGAGTACAATAATAAAATGCATAATATAACTTTGGGGGGGGGCAGAAATTAGCCTGAATTCCAGGACTCCCCTCAAAATGCTGAAATTTTAAATTACACATTTCTCAGCATGATAAGTTTATATCCTTGGTCTGCACGACTCACCACAGATCTCCCCTGTATCCTAATTGACTTCTGAAATGTCTTGTTTATCTGTAAGGAATGCTCTATTCCCAGGGAA
This sequence comes from Mormyrus iriodes, assembly GCA_011763525.2. Lineage (NCBI taxonomy): Eukaryota > Metazoa > Chordata > Actinopteri > Osteoglossiformes > Mormyridae > Mormyrus > Mormyrus iriodes. The sequence goes on along the minus strand of JAAGVU020000041.1, from coordinate 17,098,268 downwards.
TTAAAACTAGGTCATGGAAGGAACTCCCCTCGCCCAGTGGGAGAGATGGTGTAACTGGGATGCAAGACCAGACTTGATTATTGATCTTCAGAAACAGTCACTCCCTTACTCAGTGTTGGCTGTGTTCTGAATTTCTGTTTTTTAAAAACTAAAGCTGAAAATTGGCTTTTTAGCATGAACAGTACTTAAGCTTAAAGGCGTTTTTACCGAGGATACCAGGGTGATATTGCACCCCCTACTGTTCAGATGAAAATGCTATTTGAATGTATTTAATAAAAAACATATTATATTGTAAAGTAGTAGTGGGGGCGGTACACTGGTACCATAGTCATTAGTCATAGTCATTATCGGTGTGATTGTGCGTTACGACATGGATTGCACTATACTGTTAACACTGCAAGAAGTCAACAGCCTAATTATAAAAAATAACACAACTTTATTTTTATAAGTAAGCTAAGTTGTAGTCCTGTACTTGTCCTGATACAGTATACACTACTGTTCAAAAGTTTGGGCTCACTTGGAAATTTCCTTGTTTCCAAAAGAAGAGCATTTTTTTGTCCATTTAAAATAACATCAAGTTAATTATAAATACAGCTTAGACATTGTTCATGTTGTGAAGGACTATTGTAGCTGGTT
>JAAGVU020000041.1:17079607-17097532 GCA_011763525.2 Mormyrus iriodes | reverse complement strand
GTGTTTGCTGGTCCTTGCTAGTTTATCATTTTATAAGGTAAATCTGATCATTAGAAATCCCTTTTGAAATTATGTTCGCACAGCTGTAAACTGGTGTGCTGATTAAAGAAGCAATAAAAGTGCCCTTCTTTAGATTAGTTGAGTGTCTGGAGCATCAGCAATTGTGGGTTCGATTGAAGACTCAAAGTAGCCAGAAACAAAGAACTTTCTTCTGAAATTCATCAGTCTATTGTTCTAAGAAATGAAGGCTGTTCCATGGGAAGTTTGTAAACTAGTGTATTTGACCGGTTTATCTGCATTGTGTGAATTTTCTATTAAACACACTCTGATGCTGTGTTGTGATAGCAAATTAACTAATTCAAAATAGAGTTTGTATCATTATACATTAAACACTGAGGTAAAGTACCTGACTCTGCTTGGACCTAAAAAATGTGCTCATACCCCATCGATTAACTGTGCAGACCACTGTGTAATATGCATCCTGCTCTTTTAACCTGGCTCAGGATAATAGTGCTTTTGTATGTTGTCCAGCAGGATGAATTGATAATGTTTTGCGAGCAAATTAATGCAAACTGAAAAGGATGAACTTGAACTTGAGCACTCATTTGTGGAGATGAAACTGTATGAAAATTTTGGGTCAAGGTTCAAGATACTTTTTCATTATTAGCAGCTGTGTACACTTACATAGTGAGTTGCGACGTTTCTCCATGAGCCGTGATGCAACATACAACAGCAGATACAATACAGCGAGCGCAAGGACAAAAAGAACACTAAACAACAGCAATATACGATACAGGGCTTTCTGGACACGTTAAAAATATAACCAGCATGATGAACTGCATGTTGGACATCAATCATTGCACAAAAGGAAATTATAGCAGCTTTTGTTGAGTTTTATAGGTAAAGTACAAATGCCATAGAGATTATAATGGAATTATTGGGAACCTTACAGTGGGGTAGTCTATTAGAATGGCATTTGGCTCAGCAGAGATTTTAGCATGAATTTCTTATGAATTCTAATATCTCGTGGTACGAAGCTGTGACACAGTCTGGAGGAACGAGCATGCATGCTTTGATTCTGTTTACCAGACGGCAATAGAGAGGAATAGGTGGAATTGGTCTTGTACGATGTTACTGTCTCTGTGAAAGCGGTGGTTGTGGTTGATGTCTCTCAGGGGGGGCAGAGGCACCCCGATGACCTTCTCGGCTGCCCTCACTACCCGCTGCAGTGTGTTGCAGTCTGACGACTTGCAGTTCCCATACCAGACAGTGATGCAGTTGGTGAGCAGACTCTCAGTAGTCCACCTATAGAATGTGGTGAAGACTGTAATCGTGATATTAAATTATCACAGTTATCAGTTTCGCGGCATTGTTAAAATGTGCTGCTAATGTACTAATAGTACTGATAGACAAACTTGAACTGAAAACTGAAACAGCAATATTAACAGTTGGGAATTTTTCTGTGGTTCACCATGAACCTGGTAACCATTTCATCCATACTTATTTGACTACTATCCAAATATATGTATATTGTAGGGAGTATCGTTTTTTTTTTTTCAGTGAGCGACATGACTTGGCCCTCACAACACAGCCTGCCTGGCTCATCCAGACTGAAAAATCATTGTAGCCTGTAAGCTAGATCGCCAAACATTGTCATAAATATACCACCTAACGTCAGTTAACACAAAATGTAACTTTACCTTTACAAAATACTGCACGTTTAATTTCCTAATGACCATTTTGTGCAACGCACTAATAGTTTACCACAAAATTTTAAAAATCAAGCTTATTTATGACTAACATTAGCTATTCACGTTGCAAACAATATGTTGACTGTTGCTGATTAGCTATCACACTGACACTGGGCCTATTCCTATCAAAATCGTTAATTTACCATTGGTATCGGTAAGTTACCCCACTGTCTAGTTACTGTATCCTTTTAACAGAACTGCTCAATGTCCTGCCTCACCCCATTTTTCAACATTGTTCATGGAAAAATATGGTGTCAGCTCAAGGTTTGTGGTCCAAGCCATTGTTATTTGACTTTATTTCCAGGTTTCCACTTGGGGTGACTCCCACCTCAGCTTCACTTTCGATTTCAAAATGGCAGCAACGTAACATCAGATGATGGATATTAAAGCCTAGATGCCTCATCTTGCTGTTCTGCTTATTGCCGCTATGCGTCAGCAGTTCCACCATCTTGGAGCGGTACTTGGATGTAAACAAGCAACATGCCAGGCTATAGATGAAGACAAATTTTGACCATAACTTCCTTCATAGACGTATTTTCTTATGTAATGGTTCAATTTAAAACTCAAGGGCACCTAGTACTTCTGGAGATTTCGTTCAGATTGCAGTTTTGAAATATGACGATACTTCATTCTAAATACTTTCTGGCAGTCTTCCCTTTATTTTGACACACATCATAGGCAGTTAATTTGTGTCGTCTTCTCTCTACATGTTTCTTCTATCTTCTTTGGCTGTTGGTCACCAAACTCATTTGTATGGTGATCATGTTTTAAAGGTTTAGTACTTTCGATTGTTTTGCATACCTCTGACAGACCCATTACTATTTTCTTTTTTTTTTGCTCTCTGTAAGGTCCTATTTTGGCCCATTTTAATAGTAATAATAATTTTGCTTAATTCTGCACAGGGAAATATCTATGGTTTCCTGTTTCACTCCAAACAGGAAGTACTCAGATAAAATACTGAGCATGCTCTATTTTTAAACTGTCCATTCTTAGAGATTAATTTGGACTGAAACTATTAAATTGGAAGAGCAGATACAAGCAAATACACAGTTGCCTAATACTGCGCGCAGTGTAATGTCTGAAGTCCAAAATGGGTGATATAATGTCTCTGTGATTCGTCTTATTCCTTCAGCTTCTGAATGATGCCAAAGCCACCAAGCAGGCCTTAAACGAGATTGAGACGCGGCACGATGAAATCCTTAAACTGGAGAGGAGCATCCGGGACCTGCACGACATGTTCCAGTACCTGGCGCTGGAGGTTGAAGCCCAGGTGAGAGAGAGAGAGGCCTGTATGGCAGAGAGCTAGGGCAGGAGGATTTTGACTTGAGGACGGACTGCTATTAATCATTCTGTAAGAGAAGCCATTTCAGTGGGACGCGCTAAGAGGCTATGTGTCTGCCATGTGCAGGGCGAGATGGTAGACCGCATTGAGACCAACATCATGCAGTCTACCAACTACGTGGAGAAAGCTGTGGCGGATACGGATCAAGCGGTCACCAACCAGCGGAAAGCCCGCAAGGTGCGTGGAATATGAACGAAGATCATGTGAACTCGGAGGGAATCGATGCCAGAGAGAAAACGTCAGAGCAGCACGTTCTCCTTTGACTGACCCCTGCTTTTTGTTTTTTTTGCAGAAGAAAATATGGATCGCACTGTGCCTTCTTATTCTCCTGGTTATATTGGTGATTATATTAACGCTGTCTTTCGCTTGAGACGTGAGTGTCCCTCCCTCTCCAAAATTAAACTGAAGAAACATCAGATATACATTTATTGCATGTTACTATTATTGCATGATGCTTTTTAAAAATTTACTTGTCATGTTTAAAGATTTACGGATGTACATAGTGTTTCATTTTCTCATTCCTAATAATTTAAAAAAATTCAAAATATATTTAAATATTGTTTGCATTTCTGGCAAAGGGAATTTTTTTCACTCTAAAATATATTTATGTAAAAAACATTACTTGTAACAGTGTGTGAACATCCCTGTCTCACCTAATCTCTCCTGTGTTTTTTTATGATTTAATCCTGCATGTTCCCTGTATTTATCGTTCCCCTTTTCTTTTTGCAGTGTCTTCCTGGTTTCTCCAATTTTCTGAACCCTGACGTGACTGGAGAGAAACAGGTTCAGTCATACTGACACAATACTGACCCATTTGCACAAGTTTTCATCTACATATTTCTTGGCGCAGGACCTGTAGTCTTTTCCTTCACATCCCTTTCAACCTAAGACTCGCACTGATACTCTTAGAGATACTTGTAAAAAATATTGAGCCCACTGACACTTTATAATAGGCTGTTCTCAGGAGCAAAAGTAGAATTCATTTGTTAGCTATGAATTGTTTTTGCAGTCAGGCTCTTTTAACCAGGTGGACACTGTTAGGAATTGACTTTGTGTCAGTGGTGGGATGGCTGCATTTTTATAAGAAGTACAAAGAACTTCTGTAAAACCATCTGAATTTTATCAGTGGTTCCTTGGTTAGTTTTATAAACGACATATTACGCATAATACTTTAGAATTTGTCTTGCCAGGTTTTGTGCAGTAAAAACATACAACCTCTAAACTGCTCCCTTGCTGTATAATACATTTTATATTTTCAGCAATAGCTGGTTTTTAAAAAGTTAAAGAAATATTGTGCCTTAGAAGGAGAGAATAATAAACCAGACTGTTCTCCTGGTGTGTTGCATTTTATGGGGGTTCCTGTATGTTTTTCATAATTTAATTGAAGTTCCCCATCACATTTTCTGTTGTTTTTAATAGCTACTGTAAAATTGTTGGAGCCCACTGAGAATTATTATAACAGAACTGTATGGGGCTATCCAGACCCTTGGCTGGGGTTTGATATAAAATATTTAGATGAGATATTATTTAAAAGAAAGGCCCAATACCTTTTTAAAGTCAATTTAATTATTATATTTTTTTTATATAAATGTGTGTTGTGTCTTAGGTCCTTGTTTTTATTCCAACAGTACTGAGAAGTAATGATAATGCATTTTTCCCCTTTTCAATATCATACTACTTTGTTTGAAATAAAAAAAACACTGATGTAAGTACCTTAATTTGATAGTAATCATTTTTATTGATGTTTACAAACCTGCGCAACCACAGTGTTCTGAGGTGTTTGACATGTTGAACTTCATTTGTGAAAATTAACCCACATTCGAATATTAAAAGCCCCCCTTATAAATTAAATGCATATTAATCTACTTTGTGTGACATGATTGTAATATGGACTGCCAGTTTGAACCCTTTTCAGTTGTTTTTTTTCCCCCCCATTTTCGGGACTTAGCATGATAAGTATAATTCTTTTAATTGTGAGAGTACCTGCCAAGTGCATTCTGGCCCTCTGGAAATGCCAGTGAGAATTGGAGGGTGGGGGGGGGCGCTGTCTCATTGTTACTGCATGTAGCCTGTGCTTCAAGTCCTGCTTTAGGATTCAGAATAGTAGTCTGATAATCATAATTTGGGTCAGATTGCTTCCTGACCATGTAACCACTGGCAGTTTTCAACAGTGTGCCCCTCTGTGTGTTCACCAGCACCCGGTGGCCCATGCCGGTAACCTGCACCTACCACATATGGCAAGACGCACTGGAGAGTTCATAAGATAATGAAGTACAGAAGTGCTCTGGTGGCCGTGGTGACAGTCTAAACTTAAGATTTTTGGAAATGAGTGTGTATTGAACAGAGGAGCGATCAGATGGCAATGACAGAGGAAAGAGAGACTACCAGTCTGCAGTGTCGCAAAATTCTCCCCCTCCAATAGTCCCCTGCAAACAGGCCCAGTTCATAGGACCTTTTTTAAATTTTAGTTTTAATTTTCTTTTCTTTTTCTTTACAGTTTTCTGTGCTATTGGATGTGCTGCTTGCTGAATACTCAGTATATCTGTCGCTGCATATTCTCAAAATATTGATACATTGAAAAGTGGCACTTGTTTTTATCATTTTTAATATTTTATGCTATATTGTTGTATATTTTAAAATATTTTATTCTAAATTATTTTGGCAGGTGATTTACGCTCATGACAGTGTACATACGCAAATCCGTACACAATGGAACACGATCCACTGATGCAACACTAACCCCCCTTTTGTCCGAATAATTGCTTAATTTTAGTACTAAATGAGCTGTTTTTCAGCGAATGCTAGTACTTCACATCATATTTTTATAATAAAAGTAAATGGATGGATGGATAGATGCAGCGTTATTGCAAAATTGATTTTGTCTTACAAACGAGCATCTTGGAATTTAGAGGTACAGATGCATGTGGAATCTATAGCAAAATGCATCAAGACTATTCAGTGACCCTTAAGTCCCAGTTTAGTGTTACAGGATGATTATTTCATCTATTCACTTTTTCCTGATAGATTGCTACAGACTTACAGATGGATAAAATTAATTATAGGCATATAGTTAGCCTAGCTGGTGTCTCTAATTTGCCTGTAGAGTGTGAATGCATTGGCATCCCATCCAGGGTGTCCACCGCCTTGTGTGCTATGTTGCCTGGGATGGGCTCCAGGCCCCCATCACCCTGGCAGATTGATGTCAATGTAAGCGTTAGCCTTTGACTGTTATGCTAACTTTTGTAGGGTAAGTTTAAATCTTTTGGTGATATAATTGCCTACAGTAATAGCACAGACTGTTAGTGTGTTTTTTTTCTAATATTTCATCAATCATTACACAACGGGAAAATTGTAAACATGCTCTTGACCCATATAATTGTCAAAGGGTGAAGAACCAGAAGATGACCGTGTTGGATTAACTGATAGAGTATAAACAAGGAACCATTTCAAATTGACTGAGACTTATTAAATCTTCTCCTCTATTTTCAACAATTATATATCCAACTGCTTTTATGAGCGGCGTGTGGATGCACCCTGGTCTGAGTTATAGGTCAAGGCAGGTGGAGTGTCTTATCTCTGAAGTGGAAGGGAGGGTCTTAAAGATACTCTGTACAAAAGCCAATATATGATACAATAGAAAATGATGTGTAAATCAATTAAGTTTAAACACTAGAGTGAAGACAAGAATGAATGTCTGAAAGTCACGTTGTGCTTGGGGGTGTGAGTGTATACCTTAATAGCTCTTAATATACCTTAATGTACTGGGGTTGGACAATGAAACTGAAACACTGGCCAGTAGAGGTTTCACGCTTATATATGCAGCCTGGTGGCCAGTCTTCACTGATTGCACATTTCATAAGTAAGAGCAGAGTGTGAAGGTTGAATTAGCAGAGCAATAGCACAACTGTACATAGAATATTGCAATCGACACAACATAATGGGAAACATATCAGAGTTCAAAAGCAGACAAATTATTGTGTGTCTCGCTGGCACATGTGTGACCAGGACAGCAAGTCTTTGTGGTACATTGAGAGCCAGGATAACCAGGGTAATGTCAGCATACCACCATGAAGGATGGACCCCATCCAACAGGAGTAACTGTGGACGCAAGAGGAAGCTGTCTGAAAGGAATGTGCGGGTACTAACCTGGATTGTATCCAGAAAGCATAATACCACAGCTCATTCTATATGGGCGCGTCACTGCCAAGGATTACCGAGCCATTCTGCAGGACCATGTTCACCCAATGGTTCAAACATTGTACCCTGAAGGTGGTACTGTGTATCATAAAGCTGTGGATGATAATGCATCAATACACACAGCAAGGCTGGTGACAGAGTGGTTTGATGAACATGAAAGTGAAGCTGAACATCTCCCGTGTCCTGCACAGTCACCAGATCTGATTGAGCTCCTCTGGGATGGTTTGTAGGAGTCGGGAAACGTTTTCCTCCACCAGCATTGTGTAGTGACCTGGCCATTGTTCCGCAAGAGGAATGGCTCAAAATCCTTCTGGCCACTGTGCAGGACTGTATCTGTCATTCCCAAGATGAGTTGATGCTGTATTGCAAAAAGAAGCCCTACACCATGCTAATAAATTATTGTGGTCTAAACCAGGTGTTTCAGTTTCTTTATCCAGCCCCTGTATCTTAATGCTCATTGCATTCGAGCAGCATTTTATTTTTAATGGTAATGACCTAACTCTTAAACACAATGTCTTTAAAGTGACAGGCTGGTTTGGGGAGCTGTGATGGTTAGCACTTTTGGCTCACGCCTCTGGGACCAGGGTTTGAGTCTCTCCGCCAGGATTCCGTGTGTGTGGAGTTTGCATGTTGTTTGCTGGTCCCGTCTCGTCGTGGGGTTTCCTCCGGGGACTCCACTTTCCCCCTACAGTTGAAAAACGTGCTAAAGTTAATTGGAGTTACCAAATTACCTGTAGGTACGCATAAATGAGTGGCGTGTGACTGTGCTGTGTAATGGACTGTTCCCTGACTTGTACCTGCAGCCCCTGGGATAGGCTCTGGACTCCCTGTGACTCTCAATAGGACAAGTAGGTACAAAAAAACTGGATGGACAGGTTACTTTTATTACTTACTGAAGGATATGATTTAGAATATTATTTGAAGTGAATATGAAATTAGTGTGAGTGACTGGAGGTCCATTCATGATGAATGGGATTATATTATAAAGTGTTCTTTACATGAAGTGTTTTTCATTTTTATTTTAAGGATTATATTATAAAGTGTTCTGTCTTATTGGAATTAGTGCCTTCTGGAATGCAGGTTCTGAGCCCTGCTCTGGTCACTTCCCCATCATTCTTCAATGCTGTTTTGGGAATGGATTTTTTTTTTGTTCAAATGGCTGGGAAGGAAGCTTTATAATGAGATATTTATTACAAGGAGCCTTTGAAAACGTTTCAAATGAGACCTTCATATTCTCTTTCAGACACCTAACACTATCATGCCATATTTATGTCGAAACAAAGGCAATCTTCACTGTGTTCAACAGGCGCATGAACTCTGGGCGGTGGTGTTTTCCACAGAATTCTGTAAATGTGGGTTATCTGTGGCTTTAAATGCCTGATTCAGGTAAAATTTGATAAAGCACAATTAACTGCACTCATTCCTCCAGCGAGGGGTCACAGTATGTGAGCTATACTGTGTTGTACTTGCTAGATACTCGTTCAGTAACCTGTAGTCACCACCGCTACATTTCAATGATTTAAGGATGGCACGGTTTGTCATTTTTTAATACATTTCTGCAGTTAAATTTCTCCCAGTAAATGTGCATTGCAGTGCTTTCCATTCATAGCCTAAATACGTCTCAGTAAACAGCTAAGAAATATCTAGGAATTGTTTTATATGTAGGCGGAGCACTCGACCGGTGCATATTTTTCGATGTATCATACCCAGACAAAAGAACCAAAACCGGATTAAAACGAGCAATTAAAAACAAAAGATAAACCGACAAAACTGAAATATGCTGACTGTAATTCTGCCAGTGTGCAAATAACAATCGATAACTGGGTAAATCTAGGCGGAGGGGACACTAGTAAGCATAGATTTGTATGATAATTATATACATTTCGGCCCTGATGCTACGCAAATATTTTATCAGGCGCGCAATACGCTAGTGACAAGCGCACTTGTTTTTCCGTACTTAATATAAGCGTGAATTTTTAACAAGCAAACAGATTTCAGCAGAGACTCTGTCTGCAGATGCCGGACTGGCTTCGCCAGGGAATTTTACAGCATGGGATGTGGTTTTAAACCGCATCATCAAAAAGTATGATCAGATCCCGCAAGTACAGGAAATGCCATGTTGCAAAACGCAAATACTGTACGCATAAGATGCAAACGTAGTGCTCACTCGTACACCATCTGTGGAGGCAGTTCTGTCGCTTCGCACCTCCAGGGTGTTGGGTCGAATCCCATCCCTGCTCTGTGTGCGTGAGATTTGCAGGGTCTCCCCGTGTTGTGCGAGTTTTCCCTGCGTACTCCGGCTTCCTCCCGCTGCACAAAGACGCGAAAATAGGCTACCTGACGTTTCATTTTTCTGCAGTGAATGACTGTGTGCGTGTATGTGCTCTTCGATGAACTGGTGTCCCGTCCAGGATGTTCCCCAGCCTTGTGCCGCAGGCTGCAGCACCCGTACTCGCGACTTGACAGAGATATGAGGTTTGGAAGATGGATCGATATACTGCGACAGTCACAAGTAGTTCCATTTAATGACTTACTTTTTTATGTCATTAGACCTTTGTTACAAAATAAGAAATTTAAGTTGTCTATCTTGCAACCACTTGCTCAGTTCGTGGTCGTGGACACTTTAGGTTGTCTTTACAAATCCAATATGTTTGGTACTTTTATTTGAAACCTATCTCAGACAGGATGAATACAAAACAGATCAGGGAAGGTCCTGGCTGCTCGTGGAGGGGCTGGAATGCTCAGTTTGAGACACTGCTGTCGCACCGCTGGCGGGGGCAGCTGGGACAGATCCATGGGCAACTGACTAAACCATGCAAATAATCAAGTTACATATGCTGACATTAGTTATAAAAGTTGGTTATTAAGGATGATATAAGGGCACCTCGGCACTGTCACGCTATACCTGTTACAAGCATTTTCCGCCGGCACTGAACTGCTTTCGTGAGCACCAGTGAACCAGGCAGGGCGGCATTCCTGCCGAAACCCCAAATCGGATCACATGCCGTCGGTTATTATACAAAAATGCACCCTTTGATGAAAATGAATGTCTATCTTTTTGCTACAATCCAAATAGTGTAAATGATACGGAATAATTTAAACGACAAGGAAGGTAATTATATATAAAAATGTGTGTGTGTGTGTGTGTGTATATGTTAGTTATTCAAACCGTCCTGAACTCGCTCATTACTTTGTCCCACAATAATCCAGCAGTGAAATAATGGTTTGCCCTCCCCTTCCCCTCTCCGTCAGGTCCTAACGCCGGCCCTCCGGGCTCCGCCGCAGCTCGCTGGAGTCTGCTTCACCCAACAGTGCGAGCGTCGGGCTGTCCGCGGAGAGCGCGGTTTCTCCGGGAGGCAGCTTCAGGACACAAACCGGGCCGCGGTCGCTGCGAGGTAAGCAGACAATGTGTCGGCGGCGGCGGGGCCGGGCGTCCCCTGCGCCCGTACCGGCGCTTAAAGTGCCCTCCGCGGCAGGACTCGGCCGGTCCTAAAGCCAGCCATTTTGAGCACAGCCGGCAGAAGCTATCACGGGCTCGGCTGCTGCCTGCATCGGCGTCGGAAGGCTTTATTCTAACATCAGTATCGTTTCCTTTCTCCGTGAATAAAGGACATATCGGAGTGGTGTATTTAATACGATGCGTTTTTTTTTTACTTTAAAAGCTATGGGGTCTATTTTGCTCGATTGTCCCCTGTGGTCCTAACGCCGGCCATTTTGTTATTTGTGCACAGCGCGTTCACAAAAATACCAAGCAGTTTTAAAGAGGCAATACGGCCACCGGCTAAAGCACACTGCTCTGCCTTGGGATGTCCAGTAGTGTGTGGATTCTGTGTTAAGCGCTGCCTAAACACTAATAGGAGTTACTTTTTAAAAATGGCAAAATCATAACGAAGTTTCATGGTGTAGTTAGTGCTCATTATTGCACAGCAGTTGTAACTTAACCGGTTTTGTCTTCAACTTGTTTTAAATAGTGGAAACTGATGGAGATAAGAGAAATGTGTACCATTCTCTGATATCCATCCTACTGTAAATGGCTTTCGGTCTTTTTCGGTGATTTAAAATGTCATATTTCATTTCCACCCTTTTTTTGTATTTTGTAGACCTGCAAAAGAAAGTGTTTCCTTTGAATATAATGGATTCCTCTCAGCTGGACAGTCCACCACTTGCAGGACAAGATAACCTCCCAGCTTCTGAAAATGATGAATCGAAAGGTGTGGAGAAACCGAAAAAAGAGACAAAAGAACAGCCTAGGAAACGGAGAGGCAGGGGGCGCCACCTGAAGGCCAAGTACTCTTACAAATGCCCGGCCTGCAAGGAGGCTTTTCCCAGCCCCTCGGCACTGCGCAGTCACAAGGTGTCTGCGCATGGCAAGGAGGGCAGGCTGCACGCATGCACCAAGTGCGAGAAGACGTTTGGCAGTTCGGCGCAGCTGCTCAAACACCAGCGCACCCATTCCTCCCAGCGGCCCTTCCAGTGTCACCAGTGCCACAAAGCTTACAAGACGCCCACAGAGCTGCGTAACCACTCGCGCTCTCACACGGGTGAGAAGCCGTTCGTATGCTCAGAGTGCGGCAAGGCCTTCATGCAGGCCATCTGCCTGCGCATCCACATGACGCAGCACAGCGGGGAGCGGCCGCACTCCTGCTCTCACTGCTCCAAGAGCTACCCCACGCTGTCCAAGCTGAAAGTACACCAGCGCTCCCACACAGGAGAGAAGCCGTATTTCTGTGCTGAGTGCGGCAAGAGTTTCGCCGACCCCTCGGTGTACCGCAAGCACCGGCGCAACCACCAAGGCCACCGGCCATACTCCTGCAGCCAGTGTGGCAAGACGTATACGGAGCTGAAGGACCTGAAGAACCACGAGCGCTCGCACACGGGCGAGAAGCCCTACCTGTGCTCTGACTGTGGAAAGGCCTTTTCCCGCTCGTCCTCGCTGGCCTGCCACGTGCGCATTCACTCGCAGAGTAAGCCCTACCAATGTGAGCAATGTGGCAAGGGCTTCACACAGCTCTCATCCTACCAGTCTCACTTACGGACACATTCTGGGGAGAAGCCCTTCCTCTGCCCACAGTGTGGCAAGATGTTCTCCGATCCCTCCAGTTTCCGCCGCCACCAGAGGGCGCACTCGGGCTTTAAGCCGTACCCCTGTGATAAGTGCACTAAGCGCTTCCGGCAGCCGGCTGACCTGGCGGTGCATCAGAGGGTTCACTCGGGACAGCGGCCGTATAAGTGCCAGAGCTGCGACAAGGCCTTTGTGGCGTCCTGGGACCTGCGGCGCCACATGCTGGTGCACACAGGGCTGCGCCCGTTCTCCTGCTCTGAATGCGGCAAGTCCTTCGCCGAGCGCTCCAGCTTGAACAAGCACCGGCGGGTGCATTCGGGAGAGCGGCCCTTCAAGTGCGGCCTCTGCTTCAAGGCGTTCGTGGTCTCGTCCAGCCTTCGCAAACACGAGAGGACGCACCTGGCCGAGCGCACCCCAGAGCAGCCACAGCCTGGTCAGAGCCCGGCTGCCGTGCAGCCCTTCTCCATCTCGCTTTCCACTCCGACCACCCTGCCCCAGTTTTCCTGCTCCCACTGTGATGTCACCTTCGGCACGTGGGAGGAGGTCCAAGCTCACGAGAGCCTCCACGCTGTCCCTCCTCCATCATCCGCGACCGTCGCCCTGCCCGTGGGTCAGCACGTGTGCACGCTTTGCCAGGCCGAGTTCGGCCAGCTCTCTGAGCTGCGCGCCCACGAACGAACGCACCCCCGGCTCCGCCCTCATGTCTGCGAGAGCTGCGGGAAGGGCTTTATGAATAAGGCCGGTCTGCGCAAACACCAGCGTATCCACTCGACAAACCGGCCTTACGTGTGCCAGCACTGTGGCAAGGCCTTCCTGTTCGCTGCCTATCTCCGGAAACACTTGCACACTCATCCAGATTCGCTACCCTCTCCACCTCAGGCTCGCACCCAGATCGAACAGGCTTTGACGTCTACATCAGCTCCCGAAACGGATCTGCCGGCCTCCACAGAAAGCGAGGGCATCTCCCTGGCTGTTCCCGTGTCAGTGTCCCTCTCAGCCTTTCAAACAGTGCCAGCTACCGTGTATATAGAGAAGGTTGAGGGCCTCTGAGGCTGACCTGCGCTGCACTAAGGCATCTTCCCCTCAAACTCTTATAGCATCATTCTTTATTAAACAGCTTCTGTTTATGTGTAGTGCATACCCCAAGAAGCCGTTTAATTTTGTGTACACACATAACCTATTTTTCTCTATAGCGGACTAAGTATCTTAGTGTTTTATGTGTGAATTTTTGTATTACTTGCTTTTGAGAAAAATAAAGTTCTGCTGTTTATATCGCTGGTCTTAAAATATCAGACCCCCCCCAACGATAGAAGGTTCAGCTTATTAAAACCATCTGTTCACGTACACTCTACACTTTTACAGGTGTGATGCTTCTCGGTCATTTAATTTCCAAATGAACTACATATTATGTCATTATGACACATTATTTATGCAAGTATATCTTTGTGTTGCAAAGCAAACCTTATGATTGCTTAAGAAAAGGTCTCAAGTTCAACTCTGAAGCCTCTGATTATAAGGTATAGTATGTAAGTCACATCCTTCAGCCGATCATTCATTGTTCATCTTTTACTTTGAAAACACAGTGGCTGCCTTAGGTGTTTTTTAAGGTTAATGTGGTTCAGGTACATCAGTCTCTCTATGGGAAGCTGAAAGCAATCCATTGTTTGTTTCGTTTTATCCAGACTGAATTTTTATGTATTATTATTGCACATAATACCTGCTTTCCATGCTTTCTTTAGGTTGATGCTGATCAGATGTTTTAGTTAGCGAAGGCGTCCGTGGGAGAAAGACATTCATGGCTGCACTGCCTGATGCTTTGAGTTGGACTGGGATGGGTGTAGAGGAGGTATGGCTGTATCCTGATTCTTAGTTTATAAATTAGTAAAGGTGTGTTTAAAGATGCTAAATATCAAGTAATATGTACTTCATAAAGGATTGTGTAAGGGGATGTTGGAGAGGTGGCTTAGAGATTCTTAATCCTTTGTCAGCACAAAGCCTGTCAGGGAGCCTACATATTAAAAATAAATTCACACCTACTGGTTTACTCCTTCACATTTAAGGACATTTGTGGGAATCTGATGTGTATTCATCAAATTGTTAAAATAATGGGTTTTTATAAATCACTGCCTTAGGGTTCTGTGAAACGGGATGACTCAGCGCTCTCTTTGCTGTTATTTAATGAACAATTAATTTTAATCGTCAAACCCTGTATTTAAGGTCCATTTATGACTGTTAAAGTAGGAAACATGTCTAATCAGAACCCGGGCAGGGCAGGCCGGCTCTCATGCGAGATTCTCGAGTCGTTTGTATGTCTGCAGTTCGCATCTGGGCAGCACAAGCCCTTTTTATGTCGTTTTGTAATGTTCTCATTTTTTTCCCCGAAGAGACTGTGCAAGAGTGCTTTCGGCTGACATCTTTCAGTTTAAATGTAAACTTTCTTTGGGGTGAAATATCTAGTTGAAGTTCGGTGAAAGCCTTGAGATCTAATGGTTTTTACACTGGAAACCCCATTGGGTTGAAGTCCACTGATGAAAAAATGGGGAAGATTAGTTTTATTTCTTAAATTCTGTAATGTTATCATCCACAGTTGGTTTTCATAGAATGTTTACACCTGGAAGTGTGATTTGTATTGGTTTTCAACAAAGTCTTTACAAATGACATAACTTTTAAACGAAACACCATAGTGTGTTGACATCGTACATTTTTCTTTCTTCCCTGTTGGTATGTGTAAATTAGAAATATTTTCAGTTTCACCGAACAATTGTCTGCTTGACCAAAATAAGACCAAAAATGGTCATTTTTACCCTTTCTGGGCATTCTCTGCATAGAATATTGGCTTTTCTCAGCTGACATTGTTACAGATTATTATTTTTTTTATACTGAATGCATTATTCTGGAGTTTCATTGATAGGATAAAGGCATAAGTATCTTTTAAAGATTTATGAGCAGAGGGTTACATTAATCAGTGTATGTGTGTGTGTGGGGGGGGGTCTTAAAAGCTCTGAAGGATATATAGCTGTTGGAGATGCTGCATTCAAAGCGATTGCCTTGCTCAGGCAAGGTCTCTGGCGGAGGCCTGCTCCAGAGAAACGCTGGATGAGTCCCCCAGCGATCTGTGCGGTGTCGGCTTGCTCACGCTGAAGCTTTCTCACTTATCTGGCCACATACGCCTTCAGCCTGCTCTGCTTGATACCGCCAGACCTGCGCTGCCCATTGTGACGCATATCTATCAGTGACAGTCTTTGCAATCGGAGCCCTTCCAGAGCTGAGCTCTGGCTGCAATCCAGGGGACGTCCCCTCCTCAGTGCACCTGCTTGGCTGGGAGTCTTAGCAGCGAGTCTAAATCTCCTGAGGAGCTGAGATGGGGCTGGCCACACTGCCAAAAGCGCCCTGCCAGTATGGCTGCTCCGGCTGCCCTCAATGTGATGTGATCACTGTCCCTCTTTTATTACACACCTCCTTCCTCCCCCGTTTCTGCACTGTCAATCCCTTGCCGCAGTAGAGGCTGATGCAGCGATGGCTGTGGGGTTTCATCAGCCTGCTCTGGCTTCTTGGGGACCCCTGGCTGCAGCCCTGCTGAATGTGTCAGCTGCCGTGTTCCTTCTGGCTTCCTGACTTCTGGCCTGAGACTTACCTTGTGCTCCCTGGGCTGTGCCCGCCTGCATTCCTGGGCCTTACTTTGTGCTCCCTGGACTGTTCCCACCTCTGTTCTTGGGCCTTACCTTGCGCTGACTGGGCTGTGCCCACCTGTGTTCCTGGCCCTTACCTTGTGTTTCCTAGACTGTGCCAACCTCTGTTCCTGGGCCTTACCTTGTGCCCATTGGACTGTGCATGCCTGCGTTCCTGGGCCTTAGCCTGTGCTCACTGGGCTGTGCACGCCTGCCTTCCTGGCCCTTACCTTGTGCGCCCTGGGCTGTGCACACCTGCCTTCCTGGCCCTTACCTTGTGCCCATAGGGCTGTGCATGCCTGCCTTCCTGGGCCTTACCTTGTGTTTCCTAGGCTGTGTAGCTAATAGCGGATATATTACTCCAGACATACTCATTTTTTCTGGTAGAATCTGTTTCATGGTCCTCGGTGCCTTTGCACTCATGGTCAAGGTCCTGCCTCTGATAGGACATGTCTTGTCAGGTGCTACTATGACCAGCTGTTTTGATCCTTCTCGTAATGCACTCTCCTATTCTCCTATACAGCTCTGTGCAAAAGTCTTAGGCAGTCAATGAAAATGATGTAAAGCATAATATTACATCTGTCAAAGTGTGTCAGCTTAACCATATCAAAACCACTAGTGTTAAGATGTTTGGCTCAAAAGTACTTCATTAAGGTACTTAACTAACTAACTAATTACTTAATTGATCAATCAATCTGGTGGTGAAATTTAACTAATACATGGAATGGCTGAGGTGCCCCTGAGGAGAGGTTTGGGAACCAAGGTGGTGTTCATCTAGCCATCCAGCAAGATATCAGTAACTTTTTGGAGAACAGAAGAAATTCTTGTTTTTATTGTATATAAACTGTAAACTTAATGTTATATTGTCTGCCTGTTTCTGAGCAAATACAGAGTTATTAGCTAGAGAAATAGCTTTAAGCATTTTCTTTTGCACAGTTCTGTAGCCCCAAGCTACAGCAAAGCAACACGCACTCTGGGTGGGAGACGTCTGTGTTTATAGGTTAATCAGTCATTTAGGGAGATTTGGTTCACAAAGTGAGGAGCAGCTGACCAGTATTCACTTACAACAATGTCCAGGTGTTAGACTGTCCTTATATTTAGGAATAAAAACCCACTGGAGTGCCAGTAAAGACTAAGGGTCTCCATGAGATAAGTGGATTATGGGGATGAAATTCAAATACTTACATAATGGGAAGATATCTCTGGAGAATAAAGATACAGGGGAGGGTACAGGAGCCATCCGGGGCAGATGGAGGGGAAGGTGCTGGGAGCCATCCGGGGCAGATGGAGGAGAGGGTGCTGGGAGCCATCCGGGGCAGATGGAGGGGAAGGTGCTGGGAGCCATCTGGGGCAGATGGAGGAGAGGGTGCGGGAGCCATCCGGGGCAGATGGAGCGGAGGGTGCGGGAGCCATCCGGGGCAGATGGAGGGGAGGGTGCGGGAGCCATCCGGGGCAGATGGAGGGGAGGGTACGGGAGCCATCCGGGGCACTCACTTAAAGGAGGATGATGGTATCAGCCATCCAAATTTTGTCCATCCTCATCGCGATGCAGAATGCACACTTGCATCTGCAGACTGCAAATGGACAGCCATGCGAGTCAGTGCCGACATAATCGATGGCCCAGCAGCTAAGCCGTACAGTAATCTTCAGCCCCCCACCCCTAAATACACAAAACACTCCTACAGTATTGGTGAGGACATGTACCTAAATCTGCGTCCTTACTGGACAGAGAGGCTACCCCTGCAATCACACTATTCAGAAAGCTTTTAGAATTTAGTTTGGGCTCCTATGCTACAATTCCAGAACTGCTTATTCCATTTCGAGTCGTGGGGGGTCCGGAGCCTATCCCGGAGGCTGTGGGCGCAAGGCAGGGAACAACCCAGGATGGGGTGCCAACCCATCGCT
>JAAGVU020000041.1:17040273-17057016 GCA_011763525.2 Mormyrus iriodes | reverse complement strand
CTCCTGTTTAATTTTGAAATCATTTGTTATTTTCCATTTGTGGAACAGAGCCCTTTTCCTCCTGACTTTATTCTTAAGTTGTCTTTCAGAGTTAAAAGACATGTACTTGGGCATCTGTAGATGACCCAGATTCAAGTGCATAATTTTGGATTGAGCATTGGGGGGGGGGGGTTATTGAGGTCTCCACCCACTTAAGAGGGTCCAGGGGTTTGTATTGGCGGGTCTTTAATGGGGGGGGGGTTACAACACAATACAGTCTGTGAACCCTTTGGAATCATTTGGATTTCTGCATTAATGGTTTTGAAATGACTGTCAAAGTGATAATGAATGCAGTCTTATTTTCCCATTTTTGACATGCCATGGCTACATATAATCCTTGATTGCAACCCCGTTTTGGAACAAATTAATTGTAATCAGTTCAAGTGAATATGTTTCTTCATGTAAGTGGTAGAACACTAGATCAGATCTGCTGCTTAAAAATACTGTAGGTAACAATCTGTTATTCAGCTGTTTGACAGCTTTGCATAACTTTAGTTGTTCTCAGTAACATTGTTCCATGAATTTCTACCAGTTAGGTGGTGATTCAACCAGCTCAGTTTAGGCATTCCTTCAGCACAGGTCAGGTACAGCAGTAGAAAAGCACCGAAGCACTAGGAATGATGAGACCAGCAACACCTGCTGGCCAGGCAGGGAAATGACAGGGCAGAATCCTGACTGTACTCTCCTATCGCGCACCCACCAAGCATGAGGGGGTACTGCCAGGACCAGGATAGGGTACATTGGACCGGGAATAAGTCACAACAGGGCAGGACAACCACAAACTATCAACAAAAACCAGGGAACAGGACACAAGGAAACCAAAACAGACAGATGGAAGAGAAGGAGCTGGGACAGCACTTCGCACATGGAGCTGATCGGACAGGACCTGGGTAATGATACAGGGACCAAGGCTGAGCAGGGGGTTTTACAGGTGGAGGACTGAAGGGAACAGGACCAGGAGGCAAAGGAGCAAACCGAGGGGGAAGGAACTTAGGAGGCATAGGGCAAGACCACTGATAGGACACCAAGGGTCTGATAGAATGGGGGTGAGAGAAGGCCAGGGAGTGGACCACCATGGGCCAGGAAGGGTGATTGGTTGGGCTGAACGGTGGCATGACAGGAGCTGGTGAGGACATGATTAGAATGTTCATGATTAGAGTGGGCACCGCAGGTCCAAGAGAAGTCTTATGAGGGCCTCTCAGAGCTGGGACAGTTGCTGGTAGTAGCTCTGGAGGGGCACCAACAGTGTCCATGCCCCTTTCAACCCCTCTGGGACACCGAAAAGTGTGGCCAAGGCCAAGACCTGTCGCCAGGCATCTCTGCCAGGCCGGGAGCAGGGGCTTTCCTTTACTTGGGGTAGTACAGACCTGGGGAATGGTGTCTTCTGCATACCAACAGCTATAAACACACATAATGACAGACTGAGGAACAAAGGCAAGGGCAGGCACATACACTATATTGCCAAAAGTATTGGGACACCCCTCCAAATCATTGAATTTAGGTGTTCCAATCAATTCCATGGCAACAGGTATATAAAATCAAGCGCCTAGGCATGCAGACTGCTTCTACAAACATTTGTGAAAGAATGGGTCGCTCTCAGGAGCTCAGTAAATTCAAACATGGTACCGTGATAGGATGCTACCTGTGCAATAAGTTCATTCCTGAAATTTCCTCACTACTAAATATTCCACGGTCAACTGTTAGTGGTATTATAACAAAGTGGAAGCAATTAGGAACAACAGCATCTCAGCCACGAAGTGGTAGGCCACGTAAAATCACACAGCGGGGACAGCGCATGCTGAGGCACACAGTGTGCAGAAGTCACCAACATTCTGCAGAGCCAATAGCTACAGACCTCCAAACTTTGTGTAGCCTTTAGATTAGCTCAAGAACAGTGTGCAGAGAGCTTCATGGAATGGGTTTCCATGGCTGAGCAACTGCATCCAAGCCTTACATCACCAAGTGCAATGCAAAGTGTGAGATGCAGTGGTGTAAAGCACACCACCACTGGACTCTAGAGCAGTGGAGACGTGTTCTCTGGAGTGACAAATCATGCTTCTCTATCTGGCAATCCAATGGATGAGTCGCGTTTGGTGGTTGCCAGGAGAACTGTACTTGTCTGACTGCATTATGCCAAGTGTAAAGTTTGCTGGAGGGGGGATTATGGTGTGGCCCCTTAGTTCCAGTGAAAGGAACTCTTAATGCCTCAGCATACGAAGCCATTTTGGCCAATTTCATGCTCCCAATTTTGTGGGAACAGTTTGGGGATAGCCCCTTCCTGTTCCAACATGACTGCGCACCAGTGCACAAAGCAAAATCGATAAAGACATGGATGAGTGAGTTTGGTGTGGAGGAACTTGACTGGCCTGCTCAGAGCCCTGACCTCAACCTGACAGAACACCTTTGGGATGAATTAGAGTAGCGACTGCAAGCCAGGCCTTCTCGTCCAACATCAGTGCCTGACCTCACAATTGCTCTCATGGAAGAATGGTCAAAAATTCCCATAAACACACTCCTAAACCTTGTGGAAAGCCCTCCCAGAAGAGTTGAAGCTGTTATAGCTGCAAAGGGTGGACCAAATCCATGTTAAAGCCTATGTATTAAGAATGGGATGTCATTAAAGTTCATGTGTGTGTAAAGGCAGGCATCCCAATACTTTTGCCAATATAGTGTATATACAGAGAAAACGAGGATAAGATGAGGGACAGGTGTGGGCCAGTTACAATCAAAGAAACACTAAGGACAATTTACAAATCACAGAAGACTCAAGCACAAGGAAAGGAGTGACCAGCAACACCTGATGGCCAAGGAAACAACAGGCCAGGATCCTGACAATGTCCTTCAGTCATACAGACTGTCTTATTTTATCAATTATCCTTTTTCCTTTGTAATGTAGCTGTATTTACTTGTTCTGGATGGTAAGTTAGGCTTCAAAAAGAAGAACAGACAACAAAACAGGTCAACTCCTGCCATTTTTCTGTATTTGAAGGAACTAATGGCTCATGCTTAAAGGCAACCTCATGGCATACAGTATCAAAAAGGCCATCAATGTCATTCATATAATACACAGCTGCAGCTGGTGCACCCAGTGGATGGATTTATGTCAGAAATAGCTTTTCAAATGATGCATTGCACAGCAGGCTGCAAACATATATATGAAAAAAAACAATCTGAAGGTCTGAGGTCTGAAAAAGTCGCAGCCCAGCATGTTTATTGTCACAGACAACTCTACAGATATAACAGGTGTGCATATTATATTTCATTTCATTTATTTATTGGTTTGTTTGTTATTAATGACAGTTATAGGTACCCTGACACATCATTGCAGGAAATAACGTCCCAGGAAGACATATGAGCAGGTGGCAGCCATTTTGATCTTTATTCACACAAGAGGATACCTTGCTCATCAGTCAGCAGAATGCACCAGGGCTGAGGATTGTATGTATGGGATGACAGACAGCAATACAAAATTCACTATATAGTGGGCGAGTGGACATTTGAACACAACACACTGAATGTTCTTTGCTTTGAAGGGCTTTTTATGTCATTTGTAAACAAAGATTTGATTTGCATTTCTGTCCTCAGAATGCTTTTCCCAGAAGCACTTGGCTTGCTCAAGCAAGTTCAGCCTAGTTCTTTTGTGTCTTTTTCAATAGTGTGATCCACCTAGGCCTTCAACCATTTAGCTTCCTGCTACAGTGAGGGTTGAATCTTATTCCAGATAAATTCTTAGATCTTTGGAAATTGCACATGACATTTGTTTAAAATTCTGACTACCCTCCGGGAAGATTTGTGGTTACCGTGTCTCGTATGTCCACACCCTATGAGGTTCGACAGAATTTCATTGGAAGGCTGGAGAAGATTCATCGCTCTTATGTAACAAGTTTTCATGTTTTATATGTTACATACACAAACATATATTGTACATTGCTACAGTGAGACACTTTATCCACCGGACTGTGCTCAAAGGGAAATATGCAATACCAGGAAAAATAGTATAAATTGAAAAATAAAAAGAAATTATTAAAATAATAAAAATATAAAGGGATAAATAAAAATAAATAAGATTAAAAGAACAATAAAAACAACAATAGAAATAATAAAAAAAACTAGAATAAGAAAAAAATATAACATCTGTAAAATATCTGTAGCTGTACTGTTTACTAAGGCAGGTTACATCAGGAAATGAGAATGAGGAGTCTAGTGAAGTGCATAACAGTGGCATATTAGCTGTTATGGGAGCTCATTTAGTATACAAATGGCCTAAGGGTAGAAACTTTGGAGTCGGTCTCTGGGTTCTGGCCTTCAGGCAGCCTTTAGGTTCCCTGACTGCCAAAGGAGGCCATTGCTGGGGGTGGGTAGAATCTTTATTTTCATAGCTTTGCCCAGGCACTGCCTCCTGTGGGTGCCCTTAGTAGCAGGCAAGGCCCATGTGGCACCCTAGGCCAGTGTTTCTCATCCCGTTCCTTGGGGACCCCCGAGACAGTCCACATTTTTGGTCCCTTTCAGCTCCCTGCCAGACAGTACACATTACTGGGAGATGGGAGGGAGCAAAATGTGGACTGTAAGGGGGGTCCCTGAGGACCAAGTTCAGAAATGCTGGACTACATCATACATCTAGATCTGACGACTATCATTATGAAATTTACAAATTCACCTCTTTGCACCAGTCAAGAAAGGAATTTATCAGAGGAAATAGCCAGCTACTGACTGCAGTTCTCAGCAGATCGAGAAGCTTACCGTTAGTGTGATGAGTTACTCCTGTTACATCATCTTAGTAAGATGATCCCTCCCTACCATGAAACATGATGGTGTGCTTTGTCATTGACTGACACCACATCCAAGCTGTTCCCCTACCTTGTATGCGTTGATGTCTGGGATAGGCTCTAGGCACCCTGCCTGCTTGTAAGAAGGGTTGGTGAAGAATCATTCTATTCTATTCTACTCTACTCTATTCTATTCCAGAAACTAAGTGTTACTTATGTACTGACGTACTGAACCCATATTTGTTCATGATTAATCAATCATTACGGTTCATGTATTTCATGTAATTATATTTGTTCATGATTTGTACTTGAGTAGTAACTGAGTTATTAAGTTACTTGTGCCCCCTCAAGTAAAGTGTTACCCTGTATTCTATTCTAACCAGACAAGGTGCAAAAATTTTCTATTAACCGATACATAAAGGACACAAAATGACTGTAATCGACCACAACAAATCTCAAGCTTGACAAAGAAATAATGGAAGAAGTAAAACTACATTCAGCTAATCTTGTACCATTAGAAGAAGTTATGTGTAATATTTCGTAGCCATGTGTGCAGAAGCTAACGTCCCACTGCTGCAACTGCTAACACTAAAACCATTCATTGTGAAATACCTAACAGATGCCATCTTTACGACAGATACAATTAGTGTAGTACACTGCACAGAGCAAGTTTAATGATATGTGGGCGGTAGTCAGCAACAGTGCTATCTAACTGCTTGAGAGCATGCAGTAATGTACAAAAAATGTGTTATGTGATGTCATATGTGACTAATTTCCATATGAGAGAACAAATCCAATAAATCCAGTCGAAACTATATTTTAAAATAAAGTGTATTATTTTTCGTAGGGCCACATAACACCTGAGAGAACGTGCCAGCAGGTAAAAACTGAGAATTTATTTTCCACCATTAATTGTGAGAGTTTGCTACAAATCTCCAGAAGAACTATGTTTTTGAAGTTTCATTATTGTACATAGTTTAGCAAGTTTTTTTGTAGACCTCTGTGACAAAATTAAGGGTGAAAATGACCAATATTGAAATGCTGAAAAATCATTGCACTTCAATAGATAATTTCAGTTTGGTTTTGAAAGAAATAATGACAAGGCATAGGTTGGCAAAAAGGATAAGAAATATCCTTTATTTTCATTTTAAAATATTAAAAATGTCACATTTCTGGGCAGAGAAATCATCAAGTCATCAGAAATCAAGTTCAACATGAAGCATTTTGGGAAAATTTTTACACTTTCCTCCAGTGGGTGCGCTTACTTGCTGGTACCTACAGTACTGAGAGAGAAGGCTTGAGGGTCTCCAATTCAGGGCAGATCTCATCTCTGGGACCGGGTTTCAAGTCTCTGCCATGGCTCCCTGTGTGTGGAGTTTGCATGTTCTCCCCCGTGCCATTGTGGGGTGTCCTCTGGGTACTTTGGTTTCCCCCCCACATTCCAAAAATATGTTGAGCTTAATTGGAGTTACCAAATTGTCCACAGGTGCGCATGTGTGAGTGACTGGTGTGTGAGTGTGCCCTGCAATGGGTTGGCGCCCCATCCAGGGTTGTTCCTTGCCTTGCACCCGTAATCTCCAGGATAGGCTCTGGACCCCCTGCAACCATGAACAGGACAAGCAGTTACAGAAAATGGATGGACAGACCAATCTCAGGTCACTCAGATTGATTTAAAGCAATGCCAGGCATACCTCAGACAGGGTCCTGAAACAGGACACTTACAGACCAGGAAGGCCTTGAGCTTCGATATGTAAATGTATAGTGCCAGGGTTACCTTACAAGCCCATAAGTAAAATGCACATGTGCCACCAAGCTTGAAAAGGTACGTTTGGACCTGAAAGACCATTAGCTGCTCATCAGTGGCGGTTCTCGGCCATAGGGGGGACAGATGCATTTGACCTTAATCTCCTCCAAGATTTACTTACACTAGATTGCCAGCATTAAGAAACAAAAGATACTTTACTGCATGGGCTTACCTGAGCCGAAGCCCGGGGGCCTTGCTAAAAAGAGGCCTCAACTCACCTTGTTTAATGAAATTTTAAACCTTGAGTTGCCACCCGTCCTATATCGAAAAATAAAAGGCTGTGTCCCACTTTGAAACAATTTTTCCTGAATTTTTATGTCTGGACTGACATACAGCTTAATCCAGATTGCATGATTGATTCCCCTTAACGTTTTTTAAACATTTTTAAAAATTATATTTTAAATATGTTGTTGGGAGCCCAAAAATGACCCAGGGGTCTCTGCCCATGTTAATGAGCCTCTAGTGCTGCACAGAAAAGGGCAGACTCAGATGCTAAACCTTTTAGCTGCAGGGTTATTATTGTTTTCAAATGTACATTACTTTTCATTTTTATTTAGTTTTCCCTTTTGATTTTCAGTTTTAGTTCAGTTTCAGTTTCTTTTAAGAGTGTACAAGTAGTTTTAGTGTCGTTTTTATTTTCTGAACATTTATAGTTTTAATTTAGTTTCTATTTAGTTTCAGTATTAATTTTAGTTTTCAAGTACCAGGTTTTGATACCACACTGGAAGTGATTTGGCAAAGTGATACCTTATGATAGATATATAGATAGATTCAATGCAAATAAAATCCGTTTGCATATTCAGCATTTACATTTGATTAAATAAAATTATTTTACATGTGGGATGCTTTTTCGTTTGTGTAAGCTTTTGTTGCACTGTTTATAAATCACAGAACACAAATGTTTATCTTCCATTTTCAATGTAAATAAAAAAGAATTTAAAAACTCCATTATTTATAAATCATCATTAAAAAACAAAAACAAATGTTAGTCAAGTCACCATTAACAAACCTGCCAACCTGAGAGGAGTATTTGATATACAACAGAACATATATTCGTCAGAATTGGTCAAATAAAGATACCCTTACAAAAACATGTTGGCATAAACAACTACAGGTGTACTGATTTTTTTGCTTAAGTATCTCTTGCTGATGTTTTTTAATTAAAGGTCACAGGGATGAGTTTGCTATTGTAGTGCAAGATGAGCACTTGATCAAAATGTTCGTTATAAAGCGGTTCCTCGTGGTCCATAAGATGCTGCCACATGCCCCAAGAGCCGTTGGACAGGTGCACTACTAGGTAAAATGGTGTTTTAAATTTTTAAATTGCCATGTTTTAAAGATGTAGTCAAAATGTAATCATGTCATCCTTAGCATTGTAATTATAGTCTAATTACATGTTCTTCAATGTAATCTGTCCTGATTATAGTTACTTATTTTTTGCAGTCTAATTACTTAATCCCAATTACATGTAATCCATTACTATGGAAACTATGGAACTCTCTTCCACGATCACTCCTACTGTTCTTCGTTCTCTTCCTTTAAATCTGAATTAAAGACATTTCTTTTCCTTGAACATTTGAACAGCAAACACAGTGGGATACGGATTGTGACTGACACAAACGCTATGTACTGCTGCATTATCAGCGTGGCTATTAGTGCTATGCTGTTAACTAACCAAGCTAGCTGCAGTTTGTACAAATAAGACAATCTTTATGAAAACTGTTGGACATGAGACGATTAAATTCCACCATTTCACATAATATTTTATTGAATTACTTGGTTGTGATACAAGGTCTACAATGAATTAAGTTTACATACAAGGCCATGCAGTGCTTTTTCACTCGCCACCTGCTGTCTCATTGCTCGCGGGTCTGCTTTTGGGAAACTCACCTGTAGTGGGAGTTTAGACTAAACCATTTTAATGGAGGGCAGGAGTTCTCTAGATGAAAACTATCAGAAAAAAAAACTTTAAATTATGTGATGAGATATATTTATCATATGTTTTTTTTTTTTTTTTAATAAACCAAGCATTTTATTATATACAATACATATGTACAAACTCCGGTCCTGGAATGCTACTGTCCAGGAGTCACACCTGTTCTATGGTATAATACCAGGAATAGGTGTGGCTCACCAGATGCTAGGTAGAATAGAAAACCTACAGCTCTCCAGGACCATAGTTGGAGACCCCAGAGTTAGACTATATGGATAAAAGTATTGGGACACACTGAATTCAGGTGTTCATTCAGACCCATTGCCACAGGTGAAGAAAGTCAAGCACCTAGCCATGCAGTCAGGTTTGCAAACATTTGTGAAAGAAGAGGTCACCCTGAAGGGTTCAGTGAATATAAGGATGGTACTGTCACAGGATGCCACATTTACAATAAGTCAGTTTGTGAAATTTCTTCCCTGCTGGATATTCCATGGTCAACTGTAAGGGGTATTATTGCAAAGTGGAAGTGTTTAGGAACAACAGAAATTCAACCACAAAGTGGCAGACCACGTAAACTAACAGAGTGGTGTCATCGAGTGCCGAGGTGCATAACGCATACAAGCCACCAATGCTCTTTTGATCCAATAACAGCAGAGTTCTAAGATTCCTTTGGCATTAATCCCAGAACAAAATCTGTGTGCCAGGAGCTCCATGGAGTGGGCTTCCATGGCCGAGGAGCTGCATGCAAGCCTCACATCACCAAGCACAGTGCCAAGCATCGGTTGGAGCAGTGTACAGCACACTTCCACTGGACTCTGGAGTAATCAAAATGTGTTCATTGGAGTGATGAATCACATTTCACTGTCTGGCAGTCTGATGGATGAGTCTGGCTTTGGCGGATGCCAGGAGAAGGTTACCTGCCTGACTGCATTGTGCCAACTGTAAAATTGGTGGAGAAGGGATAATGGTATGGGGTTGTTTTTCAGGGGTTCGGCTAGACCCCTTAGTTACAGTGAAGGGAAATCTTAATGCTTCAGCATAGCAAGTCATTTTGGACAATTCTATGTTTGTAACTCTGTGGGAACAGTTTGGGGGAGGCCCTTTTCTCTTCTAGCATGACTGTGCCCCAGTGCACAATGCAAGGTACATAAAGACATGGTTGGATGAGTTTGACATGGAAGAACTTGACTGGCCCACACAGAGCCCTGACCTCAACCCCATCGAACACCTTTTGGATGAACTAGAACAGAGATTGCAAGCCAGGTTATTTCATGTGCTTCCAATAAATAAATAATAGAGTATACGCTTGAGAGTACGTTTTTTTTCTTTATTATTATTTGTCGCACCCAAAGATCATGCTGAATTGAAGTTGAGCGCACCTGCTCACCTATAGCTGGACTAGTAATCTTGCCTACTGTTCGACTTTAAGAATCATAGTTGATTCACAGATCTCTGACTGAATATTCAAATTGTGTACTTTCGGGTGGCAGCCCTAATATATATCTGTTGTAATTCCCTTAGAAATATTTTAAACAAGAAGTTCTTCACATATTGCACTGTTGTGAAATAACCATGCATACCATATAAACATATTATGTATACAGATATGCAGGTATTACACTAATTTTAAGAAACCAACAGTGCTGTAATAATAGTACAGAAGGGTCAGTCAGTCACAGAAGCATTCAGTGTTAAAGGGGGTGGGGTGAGGTAACGTGCCATCAGTAGCAGGGGGGGCTGAGTCTGGTTAAGTGGGCATATATGATTCTCATGGCAAAAGGGTGAATAGACTATATTCGGGTTGGGTGAAGTCAGAACTAAGGAGAACTAAGGTGTAGGTGAACAGCAAACATATTTGATGTGCTGTAAACAGAACACTGTTAATTTCCAAAGTGTACTTTTTACATCATGTCCTGCCTCCTGCCTGCTCTACCCATGCACCACCCCTCGTCTAAACCAACCAGAGTATTTCTAGTAGGTGTGAACGTGTCTGACATGGACAATCTCAGGTTGTGTGACACATGTGTGAAAGGGCAACTCCGGAAAGTGTCCGGACCGGATTCTCCAGAAAAAGTCTGGAGTTCATGCTTGAAAACCACTTATATCTGGCAGCTATAGTCCAAACGGGAACAGGACAAGACAGATAGAGACAGACCCTGACATCGACTAATGGAAATTTTCATGTAGCTATTTGCTCTGTGGCACTATCTCTATTAACTTTGTCTTTAATCAGAGTAATAAACATTCATCCGAGTCACTGTACACCGTCTTCTAATCTGAATTATTTACAACTGCAAATTGATCAATTTTCTTGTCACTAAGGCATAACAGTGCCTTTGTTTCCTAAGGAGGCTGAAGAGAGCCCATCTGCCACAACAACTCTTGGTTAACTTTCACATAGATTGTCTTGACAGTCATAATCACTGCCTCCAACTCCAGTTGTTCTGCCGATGAACGAAAAGCACTGCAACACATGGTCATGACAGTATCGGTTGGCAGAGGTCCTTGGTATTACTTTCAACATTGGCTAGAGGAAGCTCTAGGTATTAACTTCAGAATCATTTAGCGGAGGTTCTCTGTATTAGCTTCAGCATCAGCTAGCAGGGACTCAGCATTAGCTTCAGCATCAGCTAGCAAAGGCTCTCTGTATCAGCTTCAGCATTGCCTAGCAGAGGCTCTTTGCCTTAGCTTCAGCATCGACTGACTAATGCTCTTGGTATTAGCTTCAGTATCGGATAGCAGAGATTTTCTGTATTAGCTTCTCCATCGACCAGTGGAGGCTCTGGGTATTAAATTCAGTGTGGGCACATGAAGGCTCTCAGTATCTGCTTCAGTGTGAGTTGGCAGAGGGTCTCGGTATTAGCTTCAGCATCGGCTAGCAGAGACTCTATGAGTTAGCTTCGCAATTCGGTGTATTGTCAATGACCCGCATCTGTTCCTAGGTTACCCTTGTTGTCTCCCTGTGTACAGTATATAAGTTCTTCCCCAAATCATGTTCCGCTGTTGGTCTTTATCGGTCCCCATGGTCTATGCTTGTATTTAATGTTGTAATTTTTCCTTAACCTTCCCAGTGTTTAGACCAGCCCTTGTCCCTCCTGACCTTAACCTTTCTGCATCCTGGATTGATCCCTGGAGGTCTAGTGGTTAGAATTCAGTGCTCTCACCGCCACAGCCTGGTGTTCGGTTCCTGGACAGGGAGCCAAGACACTAGATGCACCAGATCAGGAAAACTGGACATGAGACATTAACGAGACCCAGGGAACCAGAATGACGGGGAAAGGACATGGATGCACAGGGGAAGCAGGACAGACAAGTAGAAGGTCAACAACAGCGGGCAGGGTAAACAGGACACGGAGGACAACTGGAACCAAGACCTGGGACTCAGAGGGAAAATGATAGAGAAACCCAGAAAAATGTGGAGCTGGCATTGTGTTCATGTCACACCCATCCCAGCTTAGGTCCCTGTTTCTGTTCCCATGTGATGGTCCTATGACTTCTCCTCGTGTTCCCCATTTAGTCAGTCTGTGTCCCATCCAGGTCTGATTCAGGCCCCAGATAGTATGATGGATCCTCTTAAAATGGGGGTTAAAAGTTGTGTAGGAAATACAATCAAAAAACAATCAATGATGTTATTACAATCTCTAACAATCCGAACACAAGCTGTCAGTCTCAGTGCTGTGCAGGAGGTGTTCATTTCTATCACGTACAAGTACAATACAGCAAATAATGCCAGAACTGTGATGCATAAGCATGGCATAGATATAAAACAATGCTATCATACATTTTATTATACTTATAATAGTCTGGGTTTTTGATGCAGTCTGGGTGGCACTTTCAGACAGAATGGAGATTTAAATCAGTACAGATTATTGTCCATTATCACATTGTTTTTTTTCCATGTTTCTAATGCCTGCAATAAATAGGCCTATTAGACTTCTTACCTTTACCTTAATGAAGTAGTTTAGTTAATTGCAAATTGCTGAGTACTTCTTATTTGGCTACTACAACACTGCAAATTTTTAGTTGGCCAAAGCACTTATAAATTATTTTATTCAATTTCATATTGTTTAAATCTACAAACGATAAGCATACCCTTTTGGAACTCTTTTATATTAAATTATATTAAAGCAAGTTTTACAAAAATAAATGGATCATTGTAACAATAAGCAACTATGAAATAAAGACTTACTGGAAGATACATTGTTTTTTTCGCAGCAAAAATGCAGATGAAGAAATTTTGTTCTAATCACTGAGACCACTAATAATACATAACTAATAGCATCGTAACTTACTTAAATGAGAAACTAGTCAGAGCTATAAACATTGCCGGTTATTTCGAAGGTATGTGGTTTCATAGTGACATCTTGTGGTTGAATTGCACCTAACAGTACGAGGGCGCGGAAGTTATTAAAAAGTAATTATACATAAACGTATTTAAACTGTATTCTGAAATAGACATGATCCTTTGGGAAAAGACCTATAAAACTATCGTGGAAATTTTACAGGGTGTGTTCCAGATTGTTTGTGGATTTTGAAATAGAATAATTGTTTTTCTAGTCTTAAACTTAAATTTGGACATTTTCCTATAGTGTTAAGGCGATGTCATTCCGAACATTTTAAAATTTTGACTTCCTTCAAATGCAAAAAATAAATAGATACACAAATACACTAAATAAATACATAAAAAAAGTACAGAGCTTCAAGATATTGACCGGTGGCTCAGTGTTAATAAGTCCAGCTGTTTAGGATAACCTTGTTTGTTCATACATTGCTTCCATACATCCTCCAACCACCTGTCCTGGTTTGGTTTGCACAGTCCTGGAGCCTATCTGCATCACACAGCAACAACACAGGAGCAGTTCAGGGCACAATCTGCAGGAGATGCCAGTCCAGAACAAGGACCTTATACTATGAGCAATTTAGTAATGCCAGTCAGCCTAACTGCATGTGTTGCCTGCGTTACGGAGCTTGCATAACACGAACAGAGCATACAAACTCTATATAGACAGCACGCAAGGCAGGATTGAACCCCCCAACCCTGGTGGTGTGAGTGCTACCCACTGAGCCACCCTGCCATCTTTATTATGCTTCCATTTTAATTCATTTATAAGGTTGATTTTGGGTAGTTATTATTTCTGGTGCTGTTTCACCCCTTAATAATTCAGCATGCGGTGAATGTGTAGAGCTCTTTCAAAAATTGTCAGAAAGCTACTATTGAAAAACCACCAGTCCGATGTAAACTTACTATTTCATAATAAAAATGTGCATAAATGTAATCAAGTTGGTTATTCATCTATTGAACTAAAAGTCTGATTAAATGTAAAGAAAACTATTAGGTTTCTTTTAATTGTTAATTAATCTTCTGTTCAAATTTAATAATGTAGCAGCAGGCCAGCATACCAAACCATTTTCCTCAAGATTCCTTTGTGTTGCCTGAATCCCATCATTTATTCCTTATTATTCTCTCTCTTATAGTGAATGGAGTAAAGCTATTTTTGCCTGTCCGTCCATCTGTCTGTCTGTTCATCCATCTATCTATCTATCTATCTATCTATCTATCCTGTATCAGCAGCAATAATTACTTTTTACCCTGCATATTGTTCTGTCTCCTACAAGCCTGCCACTGCTGAAGCCTCCTGCATGCATACCTGAGTGACTGCTGCTCAGTAGTACTAACCACAATCATCACAAAGTTCTTGGAGCGACTTGTAATGCATCTCATCAACAGAATTATTACCAATTTGCTGTGGTGACATTCAGGGGACTGGATCTCAGCAACACCATCTACAGCCGAATCCTGGACTCCCGGACAACCAGACTCCAGGTGGTGAAGATGGAGAATAAAACTTCATCTTCTCTGATCTTCTCTGAAAACAGGAAGCCCCTCCACCCATGACTGTATGGCAAAATTCAGCAACAGTTACATCATCGTATTTGCAGATGATACTATACTGATTGATCTCATCAGCAATAAAGATGAAACTGCATACAGGAGTGAGGTGGCGGGTCTGGTGGAGTGTTGCCATGACAACCACCTCACCCTAAACACTGCTAAAACAAAGGAGTCATTGTGGACTTCAGGAAGAACTCTAGAAGGCTCACGCCAATCATCATTGAGCGCTCTCCAGTGGACAAACGCCAAGTTTCTACTTCAGCCGTAGTACCACTGAGTGTTCTTACCAATGCTGTTATGGTTTGGTATGGTGGAGCCACAGTTTATGTCAGGAATGCAGTATAGAGGGTTGTGAAATCTGCTCAGAATATCACAGGGACTGACATGCTACCCATTAACCAGCTGCATCATAACCACTCCCATAACAACATTCAGTCTATAATTCAGGACCCTAGTAAACCCAGCCACAAGCACTTCACTCCCCTGCAGTCTGCAGCATCAGAATACTAGATACCAGATTCCAGAACAGCTTCTTTCCCCAAGCCATTCAGATTTCCAGCATCCGCATTTCCCATAACAGTCATATCCATACAATATGATGGCATTTTATAGATCTGTCACTCTACTTTATCAGCTAATAGCTACATGTTGTTTAATTATTTTGCATGGTTTAGTAATGTATTATGCTTTCTGTGTTGTTTTGCACTGTTTTATATTGCTTAATTCTGTCTGTATTGTCTTGCACTGTCTTTAGACTTCATAACCGAGTGAAGCTGTACAAATAAGCATTCCAATGCACATGGCTGAAAAAGATGTTGAATCTTGCATCTTTGACTCCTATGCCAATGTTGTGAAGGCTAGCATGACATGGTAATAAGATAACAGTAACTCTGCGTGCTGCTGGGCCTCAGAGGCAAGCAGAAGCGACCCTCAGAAGGATCTCCATGCAAAGGGAAGCTGCCTGCTGACCTTCTCTGTCTTGCGTCCCCAGATAGAGTGGACTCCTTCAGTCAGGTGGCCAGACGATTAGCCAGTGTGACCAGGAGGAAGAGGTTGTTATAATTTGCCTTAATTAAATGACCTTATAATAAAAATTAGTTTTTTTTGCAATTGCTAAGACACTAAAACCAATACATTGAACACAATTCCACAAAGCATAAATTCTATTGCCATATAGATAACTTTTTTGCAGAAGCTTAGACACAGTATCCTGATAAACTTGGATTTGCAGCTTTCCTAGACACTGTTTTCATAATGCTAAGCACAAATGTCATCACAAAGCAAAATTATCTTCGTGTTGTCACTCAGAAAGCACTGCCACTCAAAGCATAAAGCAGCTGTACCTTCAAAGCAACACAATAAGCACTCAGTTGCCGTGGCTCAAGCACAAACACACGTAATTGTCAGCGCACTGTTCAAATGGTGTCGCGAACCAATGAGAAAACTATACAGCTTTTTATAATTGCTTATACACTAAAATTAAAAATATCGCCGTTATTCAAACCTGACACTCAAGGAGCAGAACCTCAGAGCCCAGATCTACAGAACTATTAGCACATTCTCAGCCTCACATTTCTGCAAAACACTACAGAGTTAGCGTGTAACCGTGAATGTATTGTAAACTGTTGGTTTCCTTTCCTGTGCGGCTGCTGGTATTACAGTTTTTTCTGATTGCTTAAACATTAAAATAAAAAGTCTCCCACATTTGGTATAACTTTACACTCAGTTAGCAAAACATCGGCCCAGATTTGCGCAACACTAAGCACATTATCAGCTTCACATTTCTTGCAAAACTCATCACACAGTGATTTGCAAATCACTAAACACGCTTGTCCATTTCAAAGCACTGGCTTTCAAATAACCACACCCATGAACCATTTCATTAAACACAACCGCCAGGTGTACAAACACTTAGGTGCTTAATTATAGACACAACAATCAGGTTTAGGCACTACAAAAGGGAATTGCTGCAAATCAAATTGGTGAGATGCGATACATTGTCACCTGGGACAGTGTATAATTCTACCGAACTTACACAACACTAAGAATTAATTGCTTAAGCAATTGAAAAAAAACTGTAAACTGATGGTGGCGGTTATAGAGAGTATTTCACTTTAAAAAACTGTCATCTTCTTTACAGTTTTTCTGAATTGCTAAAACACTAAACCTCAATTTAAAAACTGAACTGTCAACTACCAAAACTCCTTCATCAAATCAATCCCACAGCTGGAAAAATCTTAAACACTGTTCATCTGGTTAGACACAATTAGCAAATCTGAATCTCCCAATTAGCAAAACTCTAAACACA
>JAAGVU020000041.1:17018698-17032893 GCA_011763525.2 Mormyrus iriodes | reverse complement strand
GTTTTGCTAACTGAGTGTAAAGTTATACCAAATGTGGGAGACTTTTTATTTTAATGTTTAAGCAATCAGAAAAAACTATAAGATAAAGATTTAGTATTCCAAAAGTTTTCTTCCAAAAATTAGTTTAATATTGCCTGTACAGGTACTGTACATATTAGGCTCACTGTTCATTTAAAATAATACAGGCTAGGCACCTATAGGTTATCAAAGTTAAGTGTCATTTTTAATTTTAATGTTTTTCTCTCCTTGATAACCTAGAGACATAACCTAGGTCTAGTTAGTCACGTTGTTCTGTACATTCTGGGGGGCCCTAGTGCTGAGCTCACAGTATAACCACCCAGGCGCGTAGCCGTCAACATCTGCTATGCACAGTGAGGGTGCTCGAGTTCAACTTTCTTCTGAAGTCTTGGGCCACACACTATGCATGGCCTGAGGCTTGGAGGCCCCCTGGCACTGGCCCGGCCCTTAGTCCAGCATTGAACATAGCGTGGGAAAACTGTTCCATTACAGCCCTAGCAGTTACAGTATGTGTTACAGTACTGTACAGCACTTTATACTGTAGTACAAACTATATGATGGCCTCTTTTTGTGTACTCTAGCAATGTGTTTCAGAGTATTCATTTACTGTACTTTGTGTCATCCTTGGTAGAGAATCTTTCAAACCTAAGCGAGACCCATTCCTTCTGAACTCATCTTTGTTAATGAAGCAGGTTTCATACTGATTAAAATGAGGAGGGGGGGTGTTATGGACTCAGGGCATGGTGCAGGTGGGAAGTGAGGGTGATGATCCACTTACGGCTCTAAGACAAAGGGGTTTATTAAACAAAACAGAATACCCAGGGGTAAACCACAAAATAACAGGACCAGGAGGGGCCAAAAAGCAAGCAGGGAAACAAGAACTATGACAATCCTGCTGTAACAACAAGGCAGCAGTATTACATACCAGGCTGCATGCTGAACACACAGCAACATGAATACAGCAACTGACTAGAGGACAGAGTGGACACAGGAACGTAAATACACAGAGGGAATCATGGCAAACAAGGGACAGGTGTAACTCAATAATCAATTAACCAGTCAGGGGAGACACAGGAATGAGAAACAGGTGGAACTACTTAACCAAGATGAGCACAGAACTAGGAGGCTTAAATATACTCTGGTACTGGGAATACAGAGCAAAGCTAATCAATTACGAAATCAAAAGGTACTAAACAAAACCAGAACAGAAGGAGGGTGCACCAAGCGCGGGAATTAAGACAGAGAATATACACTGAGGAACAGAAAGCTAACAAATACAAATAACTGGTGAGGCTGGTCACTCGCCAGCCTCAAACCCATGACTCGTGGGAATCACTATCTGAGCCACATTCAACCCAGTGAGATAAGCAGCGATCCAGGGAGCTGGGAAAATACACAAGGATTATCAGACAGGGAATGACAAGATGGGATGGCCTGCAAAACCTTCTGGCCAAACGGGGAACAGACACGAAGAGATGGGCGCTGACCCTGACAGGGGGAACACAACTGGCCACTGGGCCATTGTGAATGTCCATGGGCAGCGAGTGGGGGAATGTAATGTGTGCCTCCATTAGCCACCCTTGGTCCATACAACATCATGCTCCTACTGGCTTTCTTCGATAGTCTCCGAGATCATGTAAACCAATTTGAAACAGAAGGAGCCAGCACAACAAGAGCAGCCATGCTACATTGTCATTTGGGAAAAACTACTTGCGCCTATTGAGATTTCGCAAATTTTAGTCTCATCTATCACAAATATTTGCAGGCACTACAAACATAATCTTCTAAATGTTGGTATTAGAATCTCTTTGTGGGAATGCAGGGGTTTCATTGGGGACATTTCTATGGCTTAGTATTGTGAAGGACTACATGGTTAGTATCAGGCGAAAATGAATATCTTTGATTTTGCATCCATTTGGTAACTTATTCAAGACACCAATGCTTTATATATATATATTTTATAACATAAAACTTTATGAAATCTGAAAGAATTTGAAATTGAAAAGCAATATTTAGTTTATGAGCCACTGAAGTGAAGAAATATTGAAACAAACACACAA
Source organism: Mormyrus iriodes (assembly GCA_011763525.2). NCBI lineage: Eukaryota > Metazoa > Chordata > Actinopteri > Osteoglossiformes > Mormyridae > Mormyrus > Mormyrus iriodes. Next base: position 17,030,815 of record JAAGVU020000041.1, on the reverse strand, counting down.
AAATAAACAACAATGCACACAAAAACCTAATATAATCTAAAAACAAATACTTTTAGGAATAACTTACATTCTCTTTGTTTATATTTACTGTTCTGACAATATTTGGTAGCTCATTATAGAAACGAATATGCAGTTTGTTTTCCAGGTGCATTTTGGTGGAAAATATCTAAAATATATGGCTCATTGTGCACAGAATTACTCTGGAATACTTTAGCGCATAACATTACAACTTGGACATCCGGATCTGGTAAGTTCTTTTCATTCAAGAGCTATGCAATTCTTGTCTGTGAGTTATCTTGTCTGTGTGAGATCAATGGGTGTGAAAATTGCATTTTGCGTTTGTCAGGTTTAAGGAGTTAAGAGTATCGCTGAAATAAAATTGAACCCGGACTATTTGAAAAGGGTTTCAGATTGAGCACAGCAGTGTGCAACCGGTTCAAACTGAATCAGATTCATATGGTGACAAAATTGGGTTTTTATAAATTATTGTGTGGTTTTGAATGAAGTTATCATTTTGCTTAATATCTTAGGTGTTCTGCTACTTGTGTGTGTGGTTGTGTGAATTGTGTGTAGTGTTTTGACAAGATGAGCCCTGTTTTCAAAATCGTGCTTTACAGTATAAATCGTAAAAACAGTAATGCAGCAACACAGGTATTCCTGGTTTGGTTAAATGGGGCCCCACAATCAGCAAAGAAACCAAGGAAGAGGTAGAGGAAGAAATTGTAAGAGGAGAGGAATAGGTTATGGGGTAAGAAGAAGAAGAGATGTTCTTGGATTACGTGGAGGTAACATCACACTGTGACAATGTCACGTATGACAGACATCCATATGAGTGGGAGGACTTACTTCATGCTATAAAGATGGCTTGTGATGACAGAGTCCTTACAGGGGGATGATTCATCACCACAGAAGAAGCTTCCCGTGCCGTCTCGCCAGGGAGGATGTAGCATGTGATGTTGATGAGGCCCTTTAGCCTGCCCCAGTTCGACACCAGGTTGCAAAGTAAATTTACTTTTTAGCATTTTCAGTGCACTGAATGGTCCCCAGGTCATGAATGAGATCCATTCCCTAAGTCTGTCTGTGCAGTTTTTTCTTCAATTGCTCGCAAGCGTCAGTCAATACTGAAGGCACTTTTACCAAAACTCTTCATACAGACTGCAGTTAATCTCACCTCCAAAACTTACTCAAACCACCAAAACACTTCATTCATGTCTCAAAATAAGCTTGTACCACTGTAACACTGGCAACGATTCTCACGCAGATGCACTGACCTAAAAAAACACTAATGGGGACCATTACATAAACAATGATCCTTTATCTTTTGAAGTGTGAATGATTTCTCACATAAATCAATATTTCATTATGGAATAAGAATAGCCCCTTTTCACTTTATTTACTGTACAGTACTAAAGTATATATAACAAGAATGAATCAGAAACGCAACAATTTGCATCAATATCCTTTATTTTTTCTATATCATTGCATATTGTAACTAATGCAGTTGTGAAAAATAAAAAATCGGAAAAAAAAAACGAATTCCAGCGCTGTAATAATAATTATGACAAAAAAACTGACAACATGTATAGTGTCATCACTCATATTGTATAGTACTATGAGGGTTCTAGTCCTCTGTGCCTCCTGCAATTAGCTGCAAGTTCTCATCAACATCATCATATGTCTTCTTTGGTGATGCATCTTGGAAAGTATCTTCTACTGGAATATCTAATCCAATCCTGGCAGTCTCCACACCCCACATTCATGGTATCCAGGAAGGGCATCTAATCATGTGGATGGTGATTATAAACCTTCTACCTCCATGCAGAGAAACACTTCTTTGTGGCGTATAGGAAGGGGGAGTACTGAGGCAGGAATAGTTTTGACATGCTGGGATGTGCAACAAACCAGTCTGTGAGTACAGCGGAGTGGCGGAATGCCACATTATTCCACACAATAACTAAGGTAGGGGAGTTTTCTGCCCCTTGACTTTTTCTCCTCCACTGGTACAAGTCGACTGTGCAGGTCATCCAAAATCGAATATTTACTATATGTTTCAATATGGTTACTGCAGAAAAGCACAGAATTTGCCATAATTTTGTTTTAAATGTGTTTTTAAAAGTTTTGAAAACAGCGTGTTGGCATTTGAAAAAGGTGCTGCAAATATATAGTGTTTTGCAGGTGGTGGAGTATGATTGAGAAAAGAGCTCATGGACTTTGGAAAATGTGGTCATTGAATGCATTTTGCGTGAAAGCAATGAAAAATAATTCACAGTTTGGTCCACATAGGATTATGTTATTTTTAGAGTTTTTAATAATTGTTTTCAGGCTTGTCTCAAAACCGTGTCACTATGTCCCCTTTTTCAAAACACTTAAATACACTCAAATGCACCATATCAGTAGATTATGTGAACTTAGTTGGGTATAGTTTTGCATTGCTTTTATACAAAATGCATTCAATCACAGGTCAGATTGGGGAGCAAGCGCTGATGCAGCGCGTTGCCGCACCCACCACATGACGAAGCGCCTCAGGATCCCGGCTGGAAACCCCCCAGGCAGACACACGGTCCTGTCCCACCCTCCGGAAATAGCCATCCATCTGCCGCAGACAGGTGTTAGGTGGGCGTCCCCTTGGCCTGGTCCGGCCGCTCGGGTCCTCAGCAATGAGGATCCTGCAAGCTGGATCACCCTCAGGGAAACGCGCCACATGGCCATAGTGTCGTAACTGATGCTCCCTCACAATGCAGGTAATGTACCTCATTCGGGACTCCCCCAGCAACCGCTCATTCAACACGAAGTCAAACCAGCGGTACCCGAGGATTCTATGAAGAGACACAGTACTGAAGAAGTCCAGTCTTTGTCTCACCTCACTGGATAGCGTCTATGTCTCACAGCCATACAGCAAGACACCAAGATTCTAAAGACTTGGACCTTCATCCTCTTGCTAAGATATCGGGAGCACCACACACCCCTTTCCAGCGACCTCATGACCCCCCACACTCTCCCAGTCTGTCTGCTGACATCACAGGAAGAGTTACCAGAGACATGAATGAATGTTGCTGCCGAGGTAAGTGAATCTCTCGACGAGGTCGACACTTTCCCTGCAGACAGACACATTGACTAAGAAGTCATTAAAGGCCTGGATCTTGGTTTTTTATCCAGGACACTCGCAATCCCAGACACTCAGACTCCTCGCTCAGTCTCTCAAGAACCCCAGTCAGAGCCTCCATTGACTCCGTGAAGATCACAGTATCGTCAGCAAAGTGAAGATCAGTGAATCTTTCTTCACCAACAGATGCCCCACAACTGCCGGACCCAACGACCCATGGCGAACCCCAGAATCAACTGGGAAGAAAGTAGAGGTTCTTCCTCCACTCTGCACAGCACTCACAATACTAGTGCACAGGCCAACCATGATGTCAAGCAATTTCATGGGGATCCCACAAAGTCTCAGAATGTCCACAGGGCAAAGAGTCAAACACTTTAAGAAAATTAACAAAAGCTGCAAAGAACCTCTGCCGATATTCGTGCTTGTGCTTGATGAGAACCCTGAGTGCCAGGATGCGGTCAATGGTAGACTTCTTAGGCGTAAAACCAGACTCCTCCAGTCGCTGGCAGGCAAGCAAGTGGTCATGGATTCTGTTAAGGATGACCCTTGCAAGGACCTTACCTGGCTCAGAGACCAGTGTTATCCCCCTATAACTGCCACAATCCAGGTGGTCACCTTTCCTTTTCCAGATAGGGACAACAAGTCCAGTCAGTTGGGATGACGCCAGTCTCCCAAATGGAAGCAAAGATTGCCTGCAATGCCAGCAGGACAGCCTTACCACCAGCCTGGAGAAGTACAGATCCCACAGATCGGATACCACAGATCCCTGCGGCCTTCCCCACCGCCAGTTGATTCACCACCCATGCATTCTCAGTGACATTGGATTATTCACAGCTGATTGGAGGATCAGCCTCAAGAACTGTGGACCCAGAGATGTCCAGCAACAAAGTCAGAGGATCAGCTTTAAACAACTGCTCAAAGTAGCCAGCCCAGCGGGTCACAACTGCAGTGTCTTCCGTAAGAACCGTTCCATCACCTGCCCTGACTGCAAGTCTCTGAGGAGCAGAGTCCAATGTACGTAATGCTTCGATTCCTCTGTAAGCAGGACATGGGTCGTGGGAGCACAGATGGTGTGTCACCCGCTGACACATTTGTCTAACAAACGCCTGTCTAACTTATCTGCCCTCAGAGCTCTCACAGCTATCCTCCTCAGTTCCCGGTACAGACTGGAGTTGCCACCACGTCGTGCGCTGCAACTCCTCTCGATAATATCCAGGGGGCCCTGTGAGATGAAATACCTGGTTCCGGGAACACTGGCAACACCAACACAACCCTCAGCAACCTTCAGGGTCTTATCTCCGGAAGGTCTCCCACATTACACTAGTCGGCAGTCACACCCAAGTCTGCAAGTTCCTCACATAAACTGCATGCAAACTCATCAGAAACAGCTTGATCTTGGAGTCTGGCCAAGTCCAGCCTCCTTCTCCTAGTAGGTGGTAGCCTACTGAATCTAAGCTGAATCTTCAGAGTAGCAACAACAACTCTATGGTCAGAATTCACAAACTGGGCACTTCTGTAGACCCTGCAGTTCTGCAGGAGCCTCCAGCATCTGCCACTAGGATGTGATCGACCTCCTTTGCTACACCACCAGTATTGGAATACCAAGTCCAACGATGCAGCTCAGGGTGTTGGAACCAGGATCCAGTGATATGCAGCCCCTGACCTTTCGCAATGTCAAGGAACATGAAGCCATTTTTACCTCGATCACCAGACCCTTGGGGACCAATACAATCCTCATAGCCAGCCTTGTCAGTGCCAGTGTTCACATTGAAGTCACCCATGACCAGAGGAGTGTCACCTCGTGGGCACCCATCAACCACCGAGCGAAGCTGCGAGTAAAATGTCTCCCTCAACGAGACATCACTCACCGCGGTTGGAGCATACACTGAGACAATAGACGAGACACCCAAAGAGTGCCTTAGCCTGAGTCTCATAGTATGCTCGTTGAAAGGGGAGACATCAGCCACCATTGGGAGGAGCCGATCCACCACAGCAACAGCTACTCCCTGAGTATGGCAGCCATCAGAGCGACCAGACCAAAAGTAGCTATACCCACCTACAGAGATCTGGCCACTCCCCGGACTACGTACCTCAGAAAGTACGTGGTTGAAATCCTGAGTTTACGAAGCTCCCCTGACAACAGGTGAAGACGGTCATCTTGCTGGAGAGACAAGATGTTCCAAGTGCCAACCCAGATGGGCCGCCTCAAACTGGGGCCCAAGTGTCGCCATGCAGCAGGTGATTTTTTCCCAAATTTTTTTCCCTGCAAGTTGGAGGACCGCTTCCAGGACCAGATGCAGTTTAACGTCATACCCAGGTTTGTAGAATCCATATTCTGAAGAACTACAATACATTTTTCGGACATTTAGATACTTTGTTCAAAACAGTTAACCTTCAATTCAAAACAAAATTTAGATCACTGGAGATGGAAATACACTGCATTTTGATGAATTAAACTACACATACATTTAAAATAAGATAAATTATTCTGATTTTAGCAAATGTTTGTTTTTTAGTTGGCAGCTTTGTTACCATATATACAAAAATGGTAATTTTGCATTAAATTGAGTATGTATATAGGTAAAATATTGATGCAGTTGTTGAAGAGCTTTTTCCACTATTACTGCTGAATATCTTTTCTTTTATTTTGCAATGCAATACTAAACTATGCAAAATAGAGAACATGGAAACACATTATGCATTTCGCAATGCTTCAATTTGTTTATGTTTTTTAGTTGGTTGTACAGTGAGTGACACAGTAGTCTTATGGGAAGCATACACTATAGTTATTGCAGCATGAATCACCTTTGGCTGAAGTAAGAAGTGTTTTGGTGGTTGAAGTGCATTTTGCAACAAATGTTAACAGATGTGCTCAGGTGCGTTCTGTAAAGCACACTGTGTGAGGAGTTTTGATGAAGTGGGCATGGTATTAAAACAAGTGTGAAAATGATTCTGAAAAGTTGCAATATAATAGGCTTTATTGCGGTCCATTCGTAAGTAAGAGTTGTCCATAAGTCGGACATTCTTAACCTGGAGACTGCCTGTACGTGGATACAAGTATTATTTCATGTACATGGAATTATACATGGTCATTTGCATACATGTACTAAAACATTTGCAATTTGTGTTAAATGATATTCTGCTGTGCACATGAGACATCATGTTGTGGGGATAACATGCATTGTTTTGCAAATGTGAATTGTCCCTTGAGAAATGTGCCAAAGCAATTGAGAAAAACCGTAAATGAATTCCTTTGCTCATATTGATGGATTGATTTGTACTTATTTATTGGGCGTTTTGTATTTATTGTATTCCCTGGATGAAGTATACATATGGTTTTGGGACCAGTCCACTAACACCACAGATACTTTCTCATCAGCCAATATTCGACCGAGCTATTTCACACTTTGCAGACGCATTGTGTGAGAAACAAAAGAAATGATTACATTTTGTGACAGATCGCACCAAAACTGAAGCGGTGCCGCACAGTGATAGCAAAGACACTTGATGCCATTAACACGATGACTCAAAAAGCTTGTGATAGATCTTTTTCAAGCTTTACAGACACATTGTATGGGTGAACTGGGACTGCTTAAACTGTGAAACAAATTGCCCTAAAATTCAAGTGACGCCACTTAGTAGCAGCAAAGGGACGAGGCGACTGCAGACAACCTTTGACCTTGTGAATGTAATAAGTCAATAAAATATTTGATGAATCTTACAGTTTTTTACAATTGTTTACTAAAAATGGACAATATGACAATATCACTGAAGCATGAAATTCATGTAGCAAATCTGTCACTAAGTCAGCAAAAGCACAAACACATTTTCTGCTTTGCACTTTGTCTATAAAACTCTTTTTGCAAAATACTACACATAATTCTCTACATTATACACAAAACTCAAAATAAGATCTATTGTGATCATTTGGAAAACACTATCATTCTAAATGCCACACCTATGTATACAGGGGCAACACTCACATGAATGAAAACACTAATGGATTAATTGAGCACAGATGAATCAGAGCTTGGCCTCTACAGATAGGCCACATGCAAGCCCCCCTGTTTTGTGAACATTCCGCGAACATAGACAATATAGCACAAGCTAGTGGAACTGGGAGAGGAGGCAGAAGATGAAAAGATCAAAAAGGGGGTGTCAGGATGTCCCAGTCTATCCTTCATTTCCCTAATGTCCTGCTCTCCCCTGTTGACCAGCACATGTTGCTGGTCTTTCTTAGTGTATTTAGTACAGCATATGTCTTGGTATTCTTCTAGTGTCAATGTCTATATAGTAGTTCCCAGTTTGGCAGCAGGCCATCCAGTTTTACTCTTCGTGTTCCCTTAGGTCTTGCCCTAGTCCCAGTACTCACAGTTTCCACTGTCACCTGGGCAAAAAAACTGCCCCATAGGTACAATGGGGTGTATATAAAATCCTAGCTGAAAGGGCTGAGCATGCAGCCTGAACTATATAGTCCAGACCATTGTGAGTCTGAGGAGGCCAGCCTGAACAACATGGGACTTTTTGTATTTGGGCCTCAGGTTTTAGTTAACCTTGTGTGCATATCATGTTCCTTGTGTTTCTGCACTCTGATTAGGTCCTTGCCCTTAATATCTTTGTTCTCAGTTTACCCAGTCTGTATTTTATTTGAAAATTTACCCCTGTGCAGTTTGTATTTAAATCCTGTGCTCCTTGTATCTCTTAGTCCCTAGTGTTTGAGTTGTTAATGACCCACACCTGTCCCTCATCTTGACCTTGTTATTTGTGTATATAAATCCCTGTCTGTTCTCAGTTCCCTTGTTGGCTATTGCGTGTATTTGATGTAATATATTCTCTGCTGGAAACCCTGTTCTGAGTCTGTGTGATTAGTTTAAGTCTTTGTTCATTCTTGTGTTTCTTACCTGCCTTTTGTTTAGACCCTTTGTGGTCTGTTTTGTTTCTGAGTGGTTGAAGTGTATTTGAAATCAAGTTCCCTGTCTTGAAAGCTACCTAGTGGACTGTCATTTATGACCCAACGTAACAGGGGAAAGAGCACAAAGTCATTTCATTTCTGATGAAATCAAAGATAGTGTTGTGGACCATGTTATCAACCATGGGTTGACCATGAGGGAAACTGGAGGCCACAAGCCTCCAACCCAACCTAGACCATCATGTCATCATCTACAGAACTGCTAGACTACCTGCTGGCCATAGCCACCATGCCACCCTTGATCCGTACAACACTCCCAATATCACCACATTTCTAGACAGACTACAGAATATCCTGGTGACAGAAGGCCCAGATCAGCTGAAGTTTTTTTGTCATCTGGGACAATGTAAGTTTCCACCGGGTTCTGGTCCACAACTGGTTTGTGAACCAACCACAGTCCTTGGTTTTATATTTAGCACACCCCATTTTTGAATCCTATACAGCAATTGTTTTTGCCATGGTGATGGCAGGTATATGAGTGCCAACCCCATGCATACATGCTTCTTCTCCAGATAATGAAGGAGGTCTGTGGGGGGACATTGAAACGGGAGCAATCCGGGGCTGGATAAGGTACCCCAGACAATATTTCCCCTGCTGTTTAGCCAGGGTGAACACAGCCTGTAACATTAATGAGGTGCTGTGGCCCGATTCAAGCAATCGATGGAACTCAGCCTGAATTCCACTCCCACCCCCGACGGCTGCTGTTTTGTTTTTGCATCCTTTACTGAACATAGATCTTTTTTGCTTTCATGTGTGTAAAGACAGTATTGTGAATTCTCTATTCAGTTTATTGGTTGAAATTCATTGCTTTGGAAAAATAATAGTTATTGCTATATTTTCTGAAAAATATATACATATGGTGCATGTGTGTATAATTTTGATGCTAAAATACCATTTTGATACTGAATTAAATAGTTTTGATTGCAGTGTTTCGTTTTGTAAGAGATTGCTCTTTGGGTTGTTAGGGAAGTTTGTATGCAGAGTACTGAGAAAATTAGCCTAGTTTCAAAAATTCTGTGTAAACAATTGTAAAAAACTCTTTTTTACAATTTTTTCAAAAAAACACTATATGGATGGGGATGAAAACCTGATTTCATTTTGAGACAGATTGCTGCAAAAATGAAGCAGCAGCACTGTGTAGCAGCAAAGGAAGGAAATGGAGGCTGTAGAAGACACCTGGTCTTGTGAATATAGTAACTCTGAAAGTATTTGATGAATACTGGGTGAAGATCTGGATGTGATTGAAATTTGAGACAAATCATATAAAAGCTAAAGCAGCACTGCATAGGTGTCAGCAAAAATGATTGTGGGGAAATTTAATTGTTTCTCTTAGCCTTAGTCCTAGTCAGTGGTGGCACATAAAAGAACAGCCACACATCTGATGAACCTGATTACATTGAGGCAGTCAGACAAAGGTGGCCTTACAGTTTGTCTGAATTGCTTATATGCTATTGTCAAAATAGTATTTTTGCTTTGAAAATACTCTAACACGTTTCTGAAAACTGCTAACACAATTTGAAAATCTTATTATGAGCAAAATGAAACATGGGTGAAAATCTGTGAATGACCAAATTTTGAAACTAATTAAATTAAACAAATTAAAGCAGCACTGCATAGTAATAATAAAGAGGACAGCCTCAGACACTTGATCTTGTTGCTGTGGCAACTCAAAAGAATTTGACAGATCTTTTTCAACCTTTACATTTTGAGAAAAATTGGCCCAAAATTGAAACAGTGGTGATAGGTGGCAGCTGATGGTGGAAACAGCGATGGTAGGCGGCAGCAGAGGACATCATTGGGGGCTCACACGCATCATCTTGTGAACACAGAAACTGAAATCTGGAAGTATCTTTTTCAGATTCAGATTTTTCAGATCTTCCCTCCCAGGAAAACTGTGCATGTCAATGGTTCTCAAACTGTGGGGCGCAAAATTATTTTCTGAATGTTCCGAAATAAAGTTTGTAATTTTTATCGCAACACCACCCCCCCACTAGGCAGATTGTATTGGTAGCAGTCGGAGACTTTATTGTGGGGAAATTTAATTCAAGTTCGGCTTCTAATAAGAATGTTATGTTGAATGTTGAGAGAATGTTGAGAGGTAGGGAGGATGCTGAGAAGAGGGTAGAATGGGTAGAATGTTGAGAGGTAGGGAGAATGCTGAGAAGAGGGTAGAATGGGTAGAATGTTGAGAGGTATGGAGAATGTATAGGCTAAACTAGGGTGTTATTACTGTAATATTTGCATTATTCTGAGGGTGGGGGTGTGGGAGGAGTAGTGATTAGATAGGGAAGAGGGGGTGAAGAGGCCATGTTGGTAACACATTGTTGTCATTTTTGATCAGCTTCTGTTCCATTCGTATGCATGCTCATCTGAGCTCTAGTCTAGTGTTAGAATAAACATATAACTTTATTTCCATGGTTAAAATTCTAATATGACCATTTTTTGTTTCTTTGCTTGTTTGGTTGTATTTAGTTTTCACAAGTTTGGGATCAGGGGAGGCATGGTGGTGCAGTGGTTAGCACTGTTGCCTCACACCTCTGGGATCAGGGTTCACGTCTCCGCCCGGGTTCCATGTGTGTGGAGTTTGCATGTTCTCCCCGTGCTGTCGTGGGGTTTCCTCCGGGTACTCCAGTTTCCCCCCACAGTCCAAAAACATGCTGAGGTTGATTGGAATTCCCAACTTGCCCGTGTGTGTGACTGGTGTGTGAGTGTGCCCAGCAATGGGTTGGCGCCCCGTCCTGGGTTGTTCCCTGCCTTCTGCCCGCAGTCTCCGGGATAGGCTCCGGACCCCCCGTGCCCTGAAATGGAATAAGCGGTTCTGGAAAATGGATGGATGGAAGTTTGGGATCTGGTACATTATACAGATTTTATGTACACCCCACTGTGCCTGGGAGGCAGCTTTTTTTGCCAGGTAAGTGAACTTGAATGCGCACAGTCAAAAACAATCTAGGTAGCAGTAACGTTTGATCTCAGAAGAAAACCACAATGGGGTTTGTGTCTGTATGACATTACATGGTAGTTACCTAGTTATACCATTGAGAAATAAAAAGAAAATAGAATATAAAGCATAAAAAGAGCATAAAAAATAGAATATTTAAGCATATAAAGAATATAAATAATATAAATGACACTGAAAGATACCAAAGACGACAAAATGAAACACACAATAGCAATGAGCAATATATCAAGAAACAAAAAAATGGCAAAACACATAGAAACTATCAATTATTAAGGGAAAATGTGGAACAATAAACTTAAAAAACAAATATATAAATAAGAAATGAAATGCCAGTCAGTGTAGCAAAGTGGAATGACAGGGTCAGACAGAATAAGCAGCTTTGAAAAGGTATATTTTAAGTCAGGATTTGGAGGTAGGAAAATAATCAATATTACGGATGTGTTTAGGGAGAGAGTTCCAGAGGCGAGCAGTGGCACAGCTGAACACTCTGAAACCTGCAGTAGTCAGATGGACAAGAGGTATAGTGAAACTGAAAGAGGAAGAAGGACTAAGGGTGCGGGAGGGTATGCAGATATGAAGGAGATCAGCAAGATACGGAGGTACAAGATTAGCAAGATTAGCAGAATCTTTAAGTCAATCTGGTATCTAACAGGCAGCCAGTGAAGTTGCTGGAGGACCTGAGTAATATGTTTTATGGAAGAGGTTCTGGTAATGACATAGGCAACTGAATTCTGAACCAGTTGAAGTTTGTGGAGGAGTTTAAGTGGATGACCAATGAGGATAGCATTGCAGTAATCGAAGCGAGATGTAACCAGAGCATGTACAAGAATAGCAGTCCTATTTGATGTAACAGATTGGTGTAAACAATTGGTCTTGCGTCAGTGAAGAGATGAGGACTGGTAGAATGATGATAGAAGAGTAGAAATAGGCTTAGCAGACAGAAAGACATGGGTGTCATCAGCGTAACAGTGGAACCGAATACTGAATTTTCAGAGAATATGACCAAAAGGCAAATAACACTATGTAACAAATTTTTATTTTTATTTTGTTCCTGGGTACAAAGTGTGTTTTCCTAACCCGTTATGC
>JAAGVU020000041.1:16990775-17018598 GCA_011763525.2 Mormyrus iriodes | reverse complement strand
TTTTCTATACTTTTACAACATAAACAATTAAGAAATAACATGTATTGTCCAGGAACAAAATTTGTGTTACATAGTGTAATAAATAGACAGGGGCCTAAGACAAACCCCTGGGGGACACCGCTAATTGTTTAAATAAATGATTATCAGTAAGGTAAGAAAAAAACTGAGCTTTTTCAAGTATTTTTGAGAATTGTCACGTCCTGCCCATCCAACCCTCCTGTTACCTCCCTAACGAGGCCTTAAGAAGCCACACCTGTCCCTCGATTGGCTTACCTCTCGTTTCTGCCCTTATGTTACTCACTCCAGCTGTCTCTTGTTTCCTCACTTGTTAGCCATGTATAAAAGTGCTTCCCAGGCCAGTGTTCCCTAGTCCTATCATTAACGGTGTTCCAGTGTGTTGCTAGTGCTTCCCCTTGGTCCTGGCTGGCCTTCTTGGATCGCTGTGACTCTTGGTCCTTTCAGTGTTTGCTCATTAAGTTTAAAAAAGCCATTGTTTCGTTTTATCCCAATGCCTGCTCCTTTGTCTCTCATTGCACAACAGAATGGCAGGATCCCAAAACATTCCAGCTGCCTATATCTGCTGCTCTGGTTTCCACACGTCCCTGCCCCTGGGGGATTGGATGCTCTGGGTGCCTTAGATCCAGGGATGAAAGGGGCTATGTGTGCCACGGGGACCAGCCCACCTTCAGGCAGAGGACATCTCCCTCCTGCACGCCCACCAGGAGTGGAGAAGCAATGCTGCTGTCTGGAAGATCCCTGAGGCTGTGGTTCTCTTTCAGTCTGTTGGAGAGGAGTTGGTGAAACTTCACCCTGAACTCTGATTCACAAGAGGCAAAGAAGGTCAGGTGCATGCTGGTGGAGGTAGAGGGATTTAAGAGTAAGACCAATCAACGTGCCACCAGATCACCTCCTGAAGTTTGCTGCTGACTCACCTATGGGCTTCCCACAGATAGCCACAGAGGCTTCCACGGGCTGCATGATGCTCTGCAGCCTTTCCTGCCACTTCTGGTCGATTTTTCAGAAGGAAGAAAAAAATCCACGACCAGTGCCATCAAGATCCTTGGGAAGGAAGTGGAGGTTGTGGACAGCTACTATTACATAGATGTACACCTGAACGGCAAGCTGGACTGGAGTACCAACAGCGATGCTGTGTACAAGAAGGGGATGAGCAGACTATTTTCTGAGGAAGCTCAGATCATTCAATGTATGCAGTAAGATGCTGGAGATGTTCTATCAGTCTGTGGTGGCAGATTGCATCTACTGTGCTGTGGTCTGCTGGGGGAGCCAGAGACACCAGCAGGCTCAATAAACTCATTAAAAAGCTGGTCAAATCATCGGACAGAACCTGGAGATGTTTGAGTCAGTGAGGGAGAGGAGGTCACTGAACAAACTGCTCTCCATCATGGACAATCCATCCCACCCCCTTCATGACATACTACAGAGACTGCGACGCTCTTTTTCCAGACTCACTCAGCTCTGCTGCCACAAAGAACGTTACAGGAAATCATTCCTGCCATTTGCAATAACACTCTCTATAACAGCTCATCTCTGTCTAACAGATGACCTATCAAACTCATGTATGCACGCGGCTACTTTAAGTATGGGAATTATGTGTAGTCTGTCATCATTCGCACTGTATTTGCACTACACTCATTGTTCTTAGTATTTAACTTTGATGTTTATCTTGTATATACCTTTTTTTTTTTTTTTTTTCCCCTATTTGTTTACTATGTATTGTTACTATTGTCTGCTGCTGTGACAAACCAATTTCCTCAGGGGATCAATAAAGTATCTTTCTATTCTATTCTGCTCGCAAAAAGAAGCAGAGTGAGCAATGCCCCGCCAGACTTGGTGCCTCCAGAGTCCTGCCCTGGAGAGCTTGCTGCTGTGCCTCCAATGCCAGATCTAGGTGAGGTCACTGCCATACCTCTGGTGCTAGGTCCTGGAGAGGTCGCCATTGTGCCTCCAGTGCCAGGCCCAAGAAAGGCTGCCACTGCCCCTCCATCCTCCCTAGGAAGGCCCTAATAAGCCATGCCTGTCCATTTGGCTTACCTCTCCTTCCGGCCCTTGTGTGCTTCGCTTCAGCTGCCTCGGTTGCTCCCTTGTTAGCTGTGAATAAAAGTGCTTCCCAGTCCTGTCAATGATTTTGTTCTAGCATGTTTCTAGTGCTTCTGCTTGTTCCTGATCTCCCTTTGATTCCCCATGATTCCATTTACTTTTGGTTTTTGCTTGTTAAGTTCAATAACCCTGTCCTGCCTCAATGCCTGCTCCTGCATCTGTCTGTTGGCATAACGGGAATGGTAAATTTAAGACTGGATAAAAATTCACATTATTGGGGTTGGCACTGGGGTTACTGTAGTTCTTTTCAAAGATAAAGGAACAAGACCAGACATGGGGGAATAATATATGTCAGTTCTTACTGAAGAAAGGGAGGGTAAACAGGCTTTTACTAGATAAGTAGGAAGGTCATCCAGGTAAATAAACTTATTGGTTTACTCATTTCCAGTTGGTCCATCCAGTAATTATTGAAATTGCAGAGGTTAGGGGGTGTAGGAGGAGTAAGGTTTAGATGGGAGGAGGGGTTGATGAGGGTGCCCAGAGAATACACTGATCTGGTTCTGAAGGCAAAGTGATCTGAAGTCTGAAGTGATCTGATTGCTATGATGTGCTTATGATAAACAGTTTTGAGTATTAAGGTGGCGCACTAATGTGAGGAATGCTTAAGGAAGTTATTTTTTGTTTTTTCTACACTGTTTTATCCTATGCAGGAGTGTCAGATGGGTAAGGATACCCTGGAGGGGGGTGCAGTCAACAAATTCTAGGGGCCCAAGGTGACACTGCCAGGGGGCCCTTAGTGTCTAACTACATCTATATATATATTTTAATGTGCTAGAGAATATTTGAAAATTACAGCTGATTACCAAATAATTCTAGGTTGCACAGAGAGGAAATATTTTCTAATTAACTTTGGATGACTGTATCACAGATTATTGTAAAATCCAAGGCTGCAAGTAAAGACTTAATTGATAGTCCATCCATCTTCTGTAACCACTTATCCCTTTCGGGGGCCCAGGGCCTACCTATCCCAGAGGCTGCAGGTGCAAGGCAGGGAACAACCCAGCCTCAGCATGTTTTTAGACTAAGACTCAAAGGAAACCCCACAATGACACAGGGAGAACAGGCAAACTCCACACACACACAGAACGCTGGCAGAGACTTGAACCCTAGTCTCATAGATGTGTGACAATAGTACTAACCACTGCAGCCACCCCAATTGATAGTTATTTTACCAATTCTTTATTTTGAGAATGTGGATGTATTCACCATGTATTGCTGGTGCTTTTCTGTTACTGTGTAAGGTCTTATAATTGTTTTCGTGGGATATCTTAGCTTCTGTAGGTCACTGCAAATCATTACAAAAATTAATAAAATAAGATGTACTTTATTGATCCTGCAAGATGTTTTTTTTGCATACAACACTGAGTTAACTAAAGTGCAGATACCTATAGTGTAAAAGAATGACACACAAAGACAGTACACATAGTGTAAACAGTACATAGTACTCAAACTGAATACAGTGTAGGAAATAAATATAATTTAAATCAATATAAATAAAATGATAGGTGTATGGGCAGTTAAGGTAGTGAAAGTCAGGTGCTATCTGCTTTAAAGAGAAAAAAAAATGCTGTCTTGTTGTGTTCTGGCTGGGGGTGAGGCCTGGCATGCTGGGAGAAGGCACTACAGTGCCTCTCACATTTAAAACTCCAGATGGAAATTAGAGTGCAATCAGATATTGAAAAAGAAACTCCACCTTAAGGTGTGTCTTCACTCAGAATAACTTCACTATGTATTCATTAAAAAGGTTTCATTTAGAAAAAAAATGAGAATGGATAGGCAGTTTTCTAATGTGCTGACAAACCAAATGTGTGTATTATCATAGCCCTTTTCTTCCAGCATATTTGTGGCTGCATTGCCACTTCAAACCTCTATTCTTTATTTCACCTAATATTCCCTTCAAAATCTAATAGTTATAAGTTGACCTTCGTTTATACCAAAAAGAAAAGACAATTTTACAAGTTTTGGAATAAAAAGGTTCCTTATTTGAAATTATACATCTTTTCCCAACTGTTATTCTTTCACTGCCACCTTGTAATATAACTATAAACTACATCTTCTGTTACACCAGACACATGCAGTTCTTCTAGATTATCAAAGAGATCAATAAATGGCCATCCAAGCAAGCCGGCAAACAAACAAAAATACAAAAAAATAAAGTAAAATATACATATATAAAACTAAAACGCAGTGCAAGGTTATAATATAGTGTGATTAAGAATAATATTATGCACAAATGCGATAGTCCTAATGGTAATTCACTTGTTTGTTATAAGCCCACTGTACTTGGACGCATACTTGCGGGAGTATTTGTGTTTTTTTTTCTTTTTGATTAACAAGTAATTCACTAACAAGAAGATCGGGCTGTGAACTACGGTCTTACGGACTAGTGTTCCCATCATGCCAAAAGAAAGAGCAAAGACGTCCACCGTGGCGGGCTCGCGGAAGTATCGCGAGGTTTCGTTGTCAGCACTTTGTCATCTGCGGCTTTCTCCACCATTTCGCTCCGTCTGAAGTCTCCTCCCCACAACCGCTATATTCAGTAAGCTAGACCCCGCACTCGTTCATCCGGCACTTTTTCACGCTCCCCCGGTCCCACGAGCATCTCGTTGGGTACCGAGAGACAGATCGGAGTGGCCCCGTTGCGGATTGAGTGCGATTTCAGGTGGATGACGGCTTCTTCATCGACTTTTTAGTGAAAGAAATTTGGTTGGACATTTCAGGTAGGAAAAAAGTTAAGATGGCGGCAGCGACCGGGAGACGAGCGAGAGGGAGGAGGGTGGGGGGGGGGTATACAGGGGGGCTTCGAAGCAGTGGTGCGGTGATGCACATTGTCTGTCCGTTACAGTATGGGATATGCCCTTTATCCAATTCTGAAAAATTGCAGTGGCGATTGAAGTGTAATTGAGACGATGAGCCTTTTCCTGACAATGACTTTGCTAAAGCGGGAGCCCTCACTCGTCAGTATACTTTCCTGTCATTTCTGCAGGAGTGTTGCCGTCTCGCGTAAACCTCCCTAGAGTCACCCCAGCCGACCCAACAACAAAATACGCGATTTTGATCATTTTTCGTCGTTGTTTTTATTTTGCAGTTTCAGGTGTGCTAACGTGCTTGGCTCGAAGTAGTGGCGAGCGGCGGTTTGATAACGGAGGCAATGCCGGTTTTTGCGGGGTTGCGTTTGACCCCGCTTCGTGACGTCACGCCGGGGTTTGCTCCCGGTTAACCCGGTCGGTCGGAAAGCGGGTTTAAGACGATCGCCCCACGCTTTCCGCGGAGGCCTGATGGGATATGCAGCGCGTCCCCTGCCAGCGCCGAGACGAGTCAATCACATCAAAATGAGCCTCCGTGAGCCGGCGGGTTACATAAGCTGAGCCGCGCGCCGGGGGGACGGCGGTGCGGGCGGCCGCACCGCGCGCAACGTCGCGGCTCATTGTCCAGCCGCGGAAACTTTTGCCGGCGATCCTGGTTTACTGGGCACGGAGAAACGGGGGCCCAAGGTGTTGCGGCGAGCTGGCGGGCGGGCGCTGAGGAGCACCGCTGGTACATGTACGTGTCTGCGGGAGCGGGGGCAGGGCTGCCCTTACTGGAGCATCGGCTTATCGTCTCGACCTGCTCGGCTGTATTTACGCGGAAAGCTGCCCGGCCCACGCCGAGCTGGTTACCGGCCTGCGGCGTGATTCGAAGCCCGGATTTGCGCCTGCGGCCGAGGTGAGGATGCGGCTGCACGGGCTTTGATGATAGCCCTGCCCTGCCCTGCCAAGACGCTTGCTCGACAACCTCCGCAGTGTTATAAAATTAATCAGCACTGATGAACAACTCCGTTATTGCGTTTCACGCGGACTCCATGAGGTGACTGGGGTAGAGGCGCCGCTTTATCGCCTTATGGAGTGGCATTGTGGGAGCCTGGGCCCTTTTGTCAAAGTTAATGGCATCACGCGGCGGACTTTTTGCTTCCTTTTTACAAGCATGTGTTAGCGGAGAAAGCGCAGACTGGCCTGTAATGTTCGCTTGTGGTCGGATATTTACTGTGCGTGAGGGGCTGCGTGATTTGAGGAGTGCCCCTTCCTGACCGGTGTCTTTGCGCCCTGAAGTGAGGAGTGTGTGGGCTAACTGTCATCTCTGAAGGTGCCTGTGGGAGGGCTGGTCTCAGCACCACTGACGCCTCTCGGGAAAAATATGCAATAACTATTAGAAACATTAAAAACTGGTGCATACTTTATGGTAATTCAATACAGAAGCCTAAGTTGTACTCACTTAGGATGCTGGATCAGTGGAAAACATTTGAAGAGAGTCTTAATTGCGTGTTAGGATCATCATCCTCTGTCTCCCCATTTTGCTTTTAACCCCACATGGCCCTTTGGGATTGCTGGATGTGCTTCACTGGAACTCTGATATATTATGGAATATTTTTCAGGTCAGTTCAGAATGCAGTTTTGCTGTAAGTACTGTGCATATTTAGTCTTTCAAGGAATAACAGATTACGTCATTCATACAGGTTATTTTTGATGTAGCACTATTTTTCAGTGTTAGCCAGATGAATTCATATTAAGTATTAAATTTTTAGTGAAAACCAAGAGCAACACAAGTCGAAAAAACCTTAATACCTTAGCTTGTTAAGTACAAAACTGGTTAAAATAACTTGGTCGCAGTTAGTTTGAAACTGATTAGTTGCTGTACAGTAACAGCATTGCATCGGCATACTTTTGGATAAAGACTGCAGTGAAAAAAAATCTTAATACGATAATGTTTTAATTAGAAAAATAAAAGTAGCTGCCCTTTCCCCTGCTTCAACACACCCGGAAAAGCCCTTGGAGTTATGTTGCTGTGTGTGTGAAACGCATACACCAATGAACATGTATGCAGTTTTGAGTGTAGAGCATGTTGGGCTTTTGGCCCCTTTTCAGCATAGAGAGAAGTGACAGGTCAGATGGAAAGAGCGAAACAACAAGGATAAATGATGTATAATGTAATAAAGAGTGGTGCCCCTGTGAGTGCGTGCGTGCGGTCGCAGGACGCTGAAGGTGGTCTGCTGCATGGCCTCCACACACAAAGTAGCTTTTCGTTTTTGCAGAATGATGTGGGTTTAATTCTACTGCTATGAACATTTTGTAGCCTTTTTAGTCTTTAGATTCTGTGTGAAATTGGATGCTTTTGCAAACAGCTTCTTAGTTATACTGTTATGTTTTGTTTATTAATATGTTCATGAGAATGTCCTGCTATTGTGATGGATGCAGTTTCTTACGGAGAGATTTAATTTAACGTAATCAGTGTTCTAGATTGGTGTATTAGTGGTTAATTGTGGAATAACCTTTTCGTCTGTTAATTTTTTTTTTGTGCTTTCCATTAATCGGAAAAACCCCTTCCGATTTCGTCTGAACTAAATACCTGCCCTTCCTCCATCCTTTTGTGGTCTTTTTGCTTGTCGGATTAAGTCATTGTAGTTGTAATCATTTTACTGTAAATCTGTCTTCAGCATGACCAGATGTGATTAATATGAATGATGCACAGGTCTGGTTGTATACTTCATTTTTAGTTTTGTCGTTGGCATCCTCTAACTGGATATCTCGCTCAGCTGGTGCTTTGTGAACACAGGTTGTCGTGCACTGTAACTGTGAAGACTTTGCCCTAATATTGTCACTTTATCTGCTCATAGTTTGAATGTTCTTGCTGATAAATTTCATTTTAATATGTTAGTTGCTTTTTAAAACATCTAGATGATGTTTAACAACACAGTTTACAAAGAACAAGCCAGAAAAGCTTAATAAATCTTAAGCTTTTAAGAAAATTTTGTTGTAGTCATACATGCACCAAAACCACTTTTACTTAGTTGTTAAGGCATGAAAGAAAGCCCCAGGTGTTTTGCAGGAATAAGGCAGCTCAAACAGTTGCCCTTGGGTGGCACCATTGCTTCACAGCCCCAGGGATGGGATTTGAATCTAGAATCACCCCCTGTCATGAAGGGCTGCTCTGAGCATTTTGGGTTGCTCCTATAGTTTCATTAGCGTATCTAAATTTTTTGTTTGTCTGTGTGTGTGTGATGGATGCAAATTGTTCTGTTGTTTTTTTTGACCGAGGAATTGATTGTAACACGGTATATGAGTTGAATGTATTATTTGTGGAAAACATCAGCAAGTATTAAGTGGGTTCAAGAAATGTTAAAATAGACATTTATTATTAAAGATTGAAAAGTTGTATTATATCTTGTGGTTTTAATGATGTGCACCCCTGTTCCAAATCAAAATCTGTAAATTGGTAAGCACCTTTGCTTGGTGGGACCCGTTAGATTGAGTCCAGCAAAATCTGGCCAGAAATTTCTTTTGGCAAGGTTCACTTATTTGATTTTAGTGCATTAATAGGCATTTATTATAGAGATAAAAGGACAACTGTGCGACAAGTTCCACAGAATGCATTGAATTAAATCTTTTTGCAGAACAGAATGGAAATGTATAGCAGAGCAAATTCTTGACTTTCATCTCAGAATTACTGTTCCACATAAAGCATTTGTACATCCTTCAGCTGTACAACTACCTTTCCAAACAAACCACCTCTTTACCTCATGTTGTTCAGTAACATTTGGAGATCAATAAGGTTGAAGGAAATTTCCATTCATCCTTTCAAATATTGTTTCCTAAGAAGTTTCTGATCATGTTTTAATTTTATCTTATGGAACAATATATGAAGATGCAAAAAGTTTCCGAATCCCATATTCATTCAGATCCTTTTCTTTCCCATTGTCTGTAGTTCGGTAAGAACCTCAGTTCAGCCCCCTTTGAAAAAGGGACTGAAGTATTTCTGGTAGCTGGAAGAGATGAATCTTCAGCAAAGATGGGCAGTCTTTCATAGTAGTGAAGGACGGGTGTCCTCCTTCTTGTGCTTGGACTGTCTTGTATCCTTTTGTCTTTGATCTTAATGTGTCGTGCTGAGTCAAATTATTGTACCCGTTTGAGGAGTTTTTTGGATTCATATTTCTTCATGAAATATGCAGAATGATTTTAAAAATCAACAAGAAATTACCCAGTTTCAGGGAGGTTGTGGTCCTAACTCTAGATTAAATTGCTTGGGGGGGTAGATGAGAAATCTGCTTACCCTTGGCTAATGTGCATTCACTGTGTATTCTGAAGCATGCGTTACATCCTTGATAGACAAAGGAAGCACCAAATTTAATTCCATATTACAATGATAAGGAAAGGCTTCATATTATTATTATTATTATTTATTATTATGATTCAGTTTTGTTGGAAGAAGCGTCAGCCTTCATACTTCTGTGACCCTCACCTTTAGTTTTTCTCAAATGGAAGCTATATGATTAAAAGCTTCATGCTCCTAAGTTCTGCTGTTAATAGATTTTTATTTTTTTTGATGAAAGCAATGACAGAAAAGCTCATAATCCCAAGTCTTTGTTAGCTAGTTTAACACATACAGTGTGACTCAGTAAGTCTCTTGTGTTGTGATCGATGGAGACAGATAATTTACAAAGAAGTGCGACATACAGACGGCACTGAGGTGTGCAGGGTGAAATTGCTGTGTTTCACATCGGTCTGTTTTTGTTCTTGTTCTGTCATGGCCTCCAAACATGCAGGCATCGCATCATAGGCGCTTGTTGGTTTGTTCTTCTGGTTATAACTGTTAAGTAGTGTACTTGTAACTTGGCGTTTATTGCAATCTCAGCCTAGCCATATGTATGCCTAGTTGACTAATGTTTGTACGTTTATAATGTACAATTTGCCTTGCTGGTATGTTGCTTTGGAGAAAAATGTCTGCCAAATAAAAGTACGTGTAGTGCTGTATGGGGTTGTTGCCATAATTCCTATCACTGATACAATCGCAGCTGGTCTTGGTAAATTATTGTATCATCCATGAGAGAGAGTGTTATCTATATGATTTTGTGTGTTATACTTTAATATGAATGAATTGGCTGGTGGTGAGAACGGGGAACTTGCATTTAAAGGAACATGCCCATGTGAGAAGGGGAAGTTGCCTATAGCCCTTCATAAGCTAACATTTATGGTTCCATAAATATTCTTGTTTTGCATGCAAAAAATTTTATTCCGTTTCAATTAATTTGGGCAAATTAACAAGTGTTGCTCCTCTGAAACATTTCTTATGCGTTATTCTGTACAGGCAGAGGTGGCCTAAGGCTGCTATATGATCACAGTGAAGCTATACATGTGCATAAAATAATACGGCCAGCCCTTAAAGACTCGGTGCTGCTTAATAAACTGTTGGATTATTGTCTATGAATTTTTATTTTTTTTTTGTAATGCTTCCTTATCCAGTGCAGGGCACAGTGACCTTTTAGTTTATCCCTGCAGTGGGCCCAAGGCAAGGGAACCCCTCTTTAGGGAAACATACCAATCAATCATAGAACACATGATTATGCTATACAATATTTAGGGTCACCTGATAATTTCTTTCTTGTTCTGAGAAGTCAGAGAAAACAATTTTGCAAAACTTAGTTGTACATGAATGTGTTTGCATGGTGCATATGAAAGCCTCTGGTAATTTTGTGTTGTGTGCTAAAGTACTGATTTGCATCCTTAGTTTTGCAGGTATGTTTTTCTGGAAGTGATTATTCTGGCTTTATACTAATCGCAGCATATCATTCATTGGCTGTTTGTTCAGAATTCATACTCACTCATATTTAGAGATCATAGGTCCTCCTTTCTGTTGATGTCGCATCTGTATTCCATGGTCGCATGGCACATTTTAAAACTGTTTTATAAAATGGAAAATAGCCATTATAATCTGCAAAGATAAATTGAATATTTGTTAGTGGACTGCATCGTGTCTTTGAATGGATTATTGTATACAAACGTAGTGTTTGAATCTTCTTCCTGAAGAAAAAAAAACCTTCTAGGTGAACTTATTCCTGTGCGCGCTCACACACATTCCCTAAAATCTCCTTTCACGCTTTAAGCCTCTTTGGAAAGCTATTAATTGAGACATTGGTGATATAGGATGGGTTGGAACGTCTACATTTTACAGTTAGTTTTTCTGAATACATTTATATCATTGTTATGTAAAATTGGGGTCGTAGAATTCTTCTTGCTGTTTTAGTTGTTTTGTGAACTCTTTTTCCAGTTAAAAATGCTTAAGCTTGCTTTAAGAATCAAATGGATTTTTATAGAGGTCTAGTCACATGCCAAATTCTTTTTTTTTCTGGTAGAAGCAGAGGTCCTTTAACTCACCATCCTGGAAGTGGAAAGCATTGACCCTGGTCCAACACCACAGTCAGGTGAGAACTGCGACAGCCTCTATCCTAACTCATTACTGACTCTCAAATATTGAATGTACTCTGTGTGGGGGGAACCCCCTTATTTGATGTACTCAGTTCATATTTTTAGTGCCCCTCCCAGCAGCTGGGTAGGCTTTTAAAACGGGCCGCTGTCTGATTGTCAGGACCGGCCCAAGAAGTCTGTATGCACCAAAGGGGGTTTTGGTGTCCCTATGGGTACGGTGTGTTGAAATGAATCAAGGTCATTTATTTAAGCTGTCAATTGCCCATTTGTAACGCCCGACTTGGGAGCAGAGGTAACTCGTCACACTCGTGTTTCTAGATGGGTTGGTATAAGACTAATAGTCGGTTGCTTGTACCCGACGTTGCGTGTCAGAAGAAGCCCATATGTAAGAGCAGGAGCTCTGAAGGGCATGCTGGTGAGGTGGTACGCTAGTGTAAACTAGACGGCTTCTGTCAGACGCTGCCCTTTCTGGTGTGTGTTTGTGTGCGCGCGTGTTTGTGTGCGCGCGTGTTTGTGTGCGCGCGTGTTTGTGTGCGCGCGTGTTTGTGTGCGTGCGCACGCGCGGTTAGAACGTCAGTTTGCCTGTGTTGTCATGTGCGTTACTCATTCCTATTCTTATCGGGTTTGTCCTGCAGACAGTATTTTAAATGTTCCAGAAGTGCACCAAGCCCAAAAAAGGATGGATTTATTTTTTTGGTGGCTTTTGTGGAATGGTAGATAGACCCAGTTTAACTTCTCACCATGAGTCTGCATATTTCTGCCTGACCAAGCCTGGCTTTGCCCGGTTACCCGGTTGCCCATGTCTGACCAGTTTGGTGTCTCCCTTAGGTGCAGTGTGTTGTGGAAGTAGGACCAAAGACGGGAGTTTTGGGGAAGAGGCTGTCCCGTTGCCTCCCCCCCCAGCTGTGGCTGTGCTGGGTGGCGCTCCACTGGCTGCCCAGAATGTGGCCGGGCCACCCCAGCATGCCCTGCAGCCGGCCGCAGCTGCCCTCCACACACCGTCAGCCAGCACTGCGCCTCAGCAGAAAACAACCACACAAGTCCCTGCCAGCCAGCTCGCTGACCAACCCAAAGGCAGCACCATGGACAGTGGTGCACAAGGGCCCGTTTTGGATTCTCAAACTGACAGTAACCAGAAAACACTGGCTGACTCTGAGTTCATGGACTGCCAAAGTCTTGCAGGCGCTCAGACTAGACAGCCTGCTTCAGACAGACCTGCGGATTCGTGGGCACTTAATGCACATGCTATGCAGGGCACCCCCCAGGCAGACACTAACATGGGTCCAGTTGACCACACAGCCAGGCAGACCGACACAGCAAGAGGAAGTCCTGTCAGTCGAGAGGGGGCTGAGGCACCACTACAGCTTCTCGAGAAAGCAGGACGGGACCCTCGAGTGGACGCCGCCAGCAAAGAGGAACTGGATCGGGAGCCTTCAGACAGAGGGGTCTTGTATGATCTCAGCCACTCTGACTCTGCAGGCATCCCTTTATTGGCCACTTCTAGTTTCAGTACAGACCATTCAGAAACTGTGGACACGGATAAGTCCCAGGCAGCTGGACAGGATCAGACACAGCAGAGTAGCCAACTGTCATCTGAAAACACGACAAGAAGGGTCTCTGCTCCAAATTTTCTGGACACTGACACCAACAGACAGGTCACAGAAAAAGAGCTTGATCAAGAATCCAAATGGGAATTACAGAACACAGAGGGAGAGAGATGGTGTGCTCACAGAAACCAGGAAGCAGGGGAACAGACTGTTCCAGCAACAGTGGAGAGTGAAAGTGAGAAGTCAACATCCGGTGGAAACAAGTGGGCCCATGGAGAATATTCCCTCAGCCCTGAGCTGTCTGCTGTACCTGGGGGGTCCTGTACAGACGGGCCTCATTCTCCTCAACCGACAGGCAAATGCTGGACTGCGGAATATAATCTTACTGGGGATGGAAACCCAGCGTCCCATAATGCAGCTAACACAGAAGTTAGTCTCCAGACAAGTGACTGCACACACAGCAAAGTGCATTTGGAAAAGGGCCAAGCAGACACAGAGAGAGACTCTCACGCCTTTGAAAACCTCAAACCCAGTCTTAGCTTGCAAAGCACCCCCAGTTCACAGAGTAAATCAGACCTTCCAGTCAACCTTCCTTACAGCACTCAGGACAGTTTGGTCCAGGGACACCCTACAACAGTCGACAAGTCAGGGTTGGAATTTGCAGAGCAAGAGGCTGCTAAGAGCTCCTTGATGCCCAAGCCTGCGGATTTCAGAGAAACACCAGAGCATTCGTTTAGGGCTAATGAGACCGGAATTTGTGCTGAAGGGGCAGCAAATCTGAATCTCCTTCTAGACAAAGATTTGCACAGTGATCTTGTCAGTTCCAATCAGTCAATATGTGACCTGGCTGTGCATAAATCAGGATTGGAGAGTATTATTTATAGTCAGAAAGAGAGAGACCAAGAGGTAGATTCTGAGGTGGTAATCAGAGGTGAAAATGACCATGATAGCCAGACACACACCTTTCCCTCTGATGTCTACATAGAGAATTTGAAAGAACCTCCCATATCCTCGGAGGAAGGAGCGACTGGGAAAGGACTTGAAAACCATTTGCCGTCTCCCCTTTTATCCAGCAGCAGTAACTCCAGGGGTCTGCAGGAGCAAAGCATACCCAAAACTGAAGTATATCCAAAGGTGAAATTTCCTTGCCTTTAATACTTAAATTTGTGTTGAATTGTTTAGTTTCTGATGTGAACATGTTTGTCTAAGTACTAAGGCAGTGTTGTGTGTTTCAGACTTCCCTGCTTCAAGAAATGTGGACTCTGACTCCATCCAAGAAAGATTTCCAGATGGCCAAGATGGAGACCAAAGACGATAGCTTAGAAATTCTGTTAGGGAAAAGAGAAAAAGGCAGTGGCCTTCATGCAGAAGAGACAGAATCGTGTGCAGAGGGCCACAGAGCTCCCGCACGCTGCACAGGCGAAACATTGACTTCAGCTGCCGCTCTTGAGTTCAAACAGGCTAGCTCTCTCTTAGTCAATGATGACAGCAAGAGTGAGCCTCAAATAACAGATGAAAATTCTGATAACACACAGATTTGTTCAATAGGACATGAAGTGTCTGCTAAGTGTTCATCTGCTCACCTGCCTGGAGAAGCCTTTTGCATCTCGGAGGAGGGTGGTTCACCTTCTGTTTTTCATCCAGCAGATATGATGATCAGAGAGGGACCAGAGCTAACTGTGCAAAGTGAGGTGTTCTCAGATGACATCTGCATGATGTCCTCACTTGGAAAGCAGCCTTCTGATTTTCACTCCTGCCTGACTGTCCCATCTATGGTCACGTCCAAAGCAGAGACATTACCCGAGAAAGTGGATGATGAAGCTGTTTTTCAGGGAGAGGAAGTGAAAACTGAAGTTTGTGTTTTGGGTGGTTCCTCGGCCTCTGGTCTTGTTGATTCCAAACTCTTTATTTTGAATTTGGATGACACCCCTCTTCTCAAGCATTCACCTATTGTTCTAGGTGGGGGGTTACAGAATGTGGAAACCGCCCTCAGCACCTCCTCAGAGCTCGGCAGCCCTGCCTGTGGGGCCGGCACGGTGTCTGTAGAGTGCCTTTCCCAATCTGTTACAGGCACAGAGTCTGTGCATGTATCTGCAGTCACTTGTGAGAAGCTGATTAACACCGATCCTGCTAAAAGCGAGCCATCCTCGTATGTGTCTGACTCTCTGGCCGCCCCCGTCATTGAACACGTACAGATGAAGCCCTGCTTGTCCACCTCCTTTCCTCTCATGCACACTCACATTTCTTACGAAGAGGCCTTAGCTGAGATCGAAGTTCCTACAGAAAATACCCATGAAACAGCCCAGAATCTCTTAACCCCCACGTCCATCTCCACAGCTGTGTTTGACAGCATGTATCACACTTCCACCAACGAGGTCTCTCACCATTCGGACTTGTCGCAGCTTCCTGCGGAGATTTTGCAATCCGAGCACACGGATTGGTCGGTGGTCTCGCAGGTGACTGCAGCAGACAACCAGTCATCACCTCCAGAGCATCACAGCACCCCTAGTGGTGAAAGTAGCGACAGTGATGTGGAGCTTCCAAGCAAATCTCCAGCTTCAAGCTCTCGCTTTGTCATCTCCACCTCGTCACAGAGCAAGGTAAGCCAGTTCACACGCGACTGCATCTAAAACACCGATAATGTGTAAGAACTTTTTACTGCCTTTCCTTCTTGGGAATAGTTTGGTCTTGATCACGGCAATAATTCAAATGTATTGATCTGAATTGGTGCACTACAAGGTTAAAACAGTCCATTGAATTCAAGAAATTTATTGGTCAGATACTGAGTGTCATTGAAAAATTTGAGTTTCTATAAATGATTGACGTTTTTCAAATTTTAACTTTGCATTTAAAAAGCTGGGTTAAACATGCATTAAATACCTTTAAATGCTATACTTCCTTTTAAAATTCTGCTGACATTATTGGTTGTGTACTTGGAAATGTTTTGCCGTTTTCTATACAGACGAGGCTCTGTTGCTGCAGAGAATCTTTGCTATACTTCAGTTGTCAGACGCCTGTGTGCTTATTTTACTGGGTGCTTATTAACCTATTAGCAGGGCTGGACTGGGATGAGAACTGGACTTTGAGGTCCCCTTCAATAAATTCTGCAGGTCCACAAACCTGTCATCCCAAAGTGAAAATGCCCAGTATGCCAGATGGCCAGTCCAGCCATGCCCATTGGTAGCTGCAGATCGGTCACAGATCGTTTCACGCATGAAGACAGTCCAGTGATCCCACTGGTAACATTTTTCCGTGGCTGCTTGCCATGCCAAAATCTTTGCTGCCATGGCAAAAACAATCTGTCCAACCAGTCAATCATCTAAACAGCCCTAAGAGCCTATATTATGCTGTCATTTAGCAGCTACTCTTATAAAGCTCTAATGAAATGAGTTTGCTTAGGTATTTTCCAAGGAAAGGAAAAATAGAAGAGGTAGGTAAGCAGTTGACATGTAGTTAGGTAGGGGTGATGATGCATTCTCTCTCTCTCTCTCTCTCTCTCACACACACTCTCACACACACACACACACACACACACACACACAGGAACCACCTCATATATCGCTACTTTACCATTATGGTCTGGGAATGGGAGCAAAACGGTAGTCGACCCATTAATCTATCCCCTGGCGACCTAGCAACAATAGCGGTAACTTTCTGACACGTCTTCAGTGTGAATGCGAAAACGTAATATTTTGTTTGAGAACTTTATTCACTGCATTAATATCAGTTGGGAGTACATGATGCGTGTTACTTCACCGTTATAGAAGACTTGAGTTGGAATGAAAATGTATCTAATCTGTGTTATTTTTACTTGATACTTTAATGGGTTCCGTATGTAAAACGAGGGTCACACACCAGGAGAGACTCACTTCCACAGCAAACCCACTAAGTTCAGATGAACCACATACTTGGACTGTGCGCCGTGCAGTTAGACTGTTTTGTTGAGTAAAGCACTGGAGATGGGCAAACTGTTGAGCAATTAATTTAGCAACCACTCAACAGTATTTATAAATTACTGAAAATAACTAATCTATATTAATTCATATTATTGTTTAACTCCTTAGACAGAGGGGGAACATGCCATCAGTAAACTATGATATAAAGAAACACGTGTACAGCAGTGGTCCGATGTCTGCATTTTTTCAGTATTCAGTATCAAGATTCTTGGCTTTATTAACTACTTAATCCAATGTTGGTGTAATTTATTGATAAAACCAAAATGTTCGAAAACTACAGATGAAAGTGATGTGGGAGGACCTTTATGCCCTTGCTTTGCCCATGTGACTGACTGTAACCAGCACTAGCTGTAACCGTCACAATTAGCATCGTGCATTCTTTGTGGAACATCTACCTGTGATTTTAGGTTCCACCCATGTTAATAAGCGTATTCATTCCTTTCATTGTGTTTACTGAACCGAAAATGAAGTAACTGAATTAGGGATGCACCGATACCGGCATCAGGTATCGGACTGATACTGCGGTCAAATACTCATACTCGTAAAAATTGTCCGATTCCAAGAACCGATACCACTTAATTGCTACATTACGTTAAAATTCAAAGCTGCAGCATTTTGTCTGACTGTACAGTCTGCTCTGCTAAAGTGTCAAGAGGAAGAAGGGACAGTACGTCATTTAACACAAGCAATTAGATCAAACATCTAAAGATGCCCCATAGCGCAGAGTACACGGAGTTTGCTAATGCTGGCAGAGAACGACCGCAACAACAAGCTTGAGCGCAAATTCTGGAGAAGAGAGAGAAAATAAAATTGAAGCGTCATTTATATCTAACATTAAACAACTAAACATATTTAATGTTAGATATAAATAATTCAGTTTCAATAACCAATACAAGTACACCTGGGTGTATGGTTTGTTCACTAATATATAAAACCAAACAGTGCTTATTAAACACTGGTACTGGCTCGGTACTTGGTATCGGCTGATACCTAAAGCCCAGGTATTGGTATCGGGACAGAAAAAGTGGGATCGGCGCATCCCTAAACTGAATGGCACACGATGAAAATGTGTACCTTTGCAACACCAATGTTTTTATATTTTACTTGTTGAAATGTCTGTACGTCAGTTTGTTCAGAATGGCTATATGGGGGGTCACAGTGGGAATTTAAAGATGGAAGTTCATAAATCTGCTATTAAAACTGTTAGGTTGAATGGAACTATAAAACCTGTTTGAGAACTTGCAAAAATAGACAATTCTGCAGCACGTTTGGCATAGTACTTGACCAGACCGAGTGATGGTGTCAGGTAAATGGGAACGTGGACATTTAAAAGGCACCATCATTTGCTTACCCATTGAAGCCGCTGAGGGTGAATTTCCCTGTACTACAAGCAGTCACAAAGAACAGTGTGGTGGCTGACGATCGGTCCGCCAAGGCTTCTGCATTCGGTTGCAGCCACAATCCACAATGCGCTGGCCCCCTGCAGCCCCCTGTGTAGTTGATGGGCCTACAGGAAATCGGCCCCATGTAGCTCTTAGGTTCTCAATGGGTGGAGGCCAACGAGCTCGGCCTCCCAGGCCTGGCTTTAGGGTGGGGCCCTGGTTTCCCAGTTCTGGGTGAGGTTACAAGATCCTTATCGGTTTTTCTTTAAATAATATGGGCATCTTCTGAATTGCACTGTCTGACCTCTCACCTAGGACCAATTTGTCTTGGGAGACCCTACCAGAGGGAGTCGCCCCGACAACATAGCTCCTAGGATTACAGAGGCACGATAAGGTGGTGATTCATGGAGGAGATCCATCCTTTGGTTGAACCTCAGTTCCGGAAGATTCTGTCCTGGTTGTGGAACACTGCACCAGCTCTTTACCCTTGCAAGGATGCTGGAGGGTTCGTGGGAGTTTGCCCAATCAGTCTACATGCAGAGCTCTAGACTGCAACCAAAATGGTTGCATATGCGATCTTTTATTGAGTGTGCGCAAGTTAAAATTTTATTTGGTCACATCTGTGCCAGTGTATGATAATCATTAGGAATAGTTTTGCTTCTGCATGGGTGCCTTAATGAATTGTGATTGGAAGTATTCTTTTTCTTCCCTGGTTCTGTGTCTTTTTGCTGAATTGGTCTCTCCTTTTCTTCACCCCAGGAGTACGTACACATATGTGCACTGACGACAAAACGCGTGAAACCGTGGTGTTAAAGCTGGGCTATGCCGTTAAAGGAAGCAGTCTATAGGTGGTTATTTTAAAATACAAAATGAGAAGAAAATGGAGGAGGCTGGTGATCCCAAGACAGACACTAGTGGTGATGAGTTAGGTTATTAAAGCTGTTGTTCAGATTAAAATATTTTGCAAGAACAGTAATTTACCCCCTTCACATTCGCATATTTGACATTTGTGGTTTTGTCATTCGTGAGCCGTGAACAATTAGACGGGAATATTTTTGAAGCTTGCTGAAAGATCGCCAACGACGACTCGTAAGCCAAAAACAATACTCAAAATGACTTGGGTCACAAATCATATCTAAATATTAGTCATACATATTTGTTGGTGTAAGTGCATAATGATGGCACGTCACGCATCTTTGTCTCAGTAACCTGCCTGAGTGACCGTGGAATCTTACGTTTCTCTCTGTAACGTTTAAACTTTTCATTGCAGTTAATTTTACATTTTTAATGAATCTAAAGGGTAGTGTTCCCAGTGCGTGCAGTAGTAACTTTGTACATACAGGGGCATAATTTCAGATAGTTTGTATATTTGTATAAAAATGTCTTGATAGAAAATGGCAAAGTAATTTGAATTGCAAAGCGTACAGTACTGTTTTAGAAATCAGTAATAAGTCTGTTATGTCAGGCTAGCAGACTGTTATGTGCAGCAGTTTAGGGTCACTTTATTTATCTAATAAAAGTATTATTCACAAATTGTCACATTTGCGGGGATCTGTTGCCTCTAATCCTCACTCATGTGAAAGGGTTACTGTGTCAAGTCTTAAGTCATTGTCAGTCTTTCATCACTACAAGAATCAGGGTATGCAGATTAGGACAACTATTCATCAGCATGCGAGGTCACTGATTAATGCCTTGCTGCACCAAAAAGAAAGATGTGACCAAATCATGTGCTGGTGCAGCCAACTGATAAAGCTGGTAGCAGCTGTGCTACCACTGGAGAAAAGAGTCTAGAGTCCTGACATGTTCTGTGGACTTGGAAAAGACATACGACTGTGTCCCCTTGGGTGTCCTGTGGGGGGTGCTTCAGGAGTATGGGGGGCCTGGCCTGCTGCTGCGGGCCATCAGGTCCCTGTATAACCGGAGAGTGAGTTTAGTTTGCATTGCCGGCAGGAAGGCGGGCTCGTTCCCGGTGGGTTTTATCTTTTTGTCACCGATTCTGGTCAGATGTTTTATGGACAGAATTTCTAGGCGTAGCCAAGGGGTGGAGGGGGTCTAGTTCGGTGACCTCAGATTGCTTTTTGCAGATGATGTGGTTCTGTTGGTGGCGTCGGGCTGTGACCTGCAGCAGGCGCTGGGGCGGTTTGCAGCTGAGTGTGAGGCGGCCGCGATGAGGATCAGCACCTCCAAGTCTGAGGCTATGGTTCTCGACCGGAAAAGGGTGGATTGCCCTCTCCTGGTGGGGGATGGGTTACTGCCTCAAGTGGAGGAGTTGAAGAATCTCGGGGTCTTGTTCATGAGGGAGGAAGGGAGCAGGAGATGGACAGGCAGATGAGTTAAGCGTTGGCAGTTATGAGGACATTGTACCAGTCTGTTGTAGCAAAGAGAGAACAGAGCTGAAAGGCAAAGCTATCTATTTAACGATTTGATCAATTTTTATTTATTTTTATTTTTTTACCCCTGCTTATGCTCACAAGCTCTGGGTAGTGACTGAAAGAATGAGATTACGGATACAAGCGGCAGATGAGTTTCCCCTGCAGGGTGGCTGGGCTCAGCCTTAGAGAGAGGGTGATAATGCTTAGACATTCGGGAGGGGCTCAGTTGGGCATATCCTACTGGGGGGAGACCCTGGGGCAGACCCAGGACATGCTGGCGAGGTTATATCTCTTGGCTGGTATGGGAACCCCTGGATGTTCTCCCAGAGGAGCTGGAGGAGGTGGCTGGAGAGACTGCCTGGCCCTTTAACATGGACCTGGACAAGCAGTGGCAGGATGGATGAATGCATGCATGCAAAGTAATCTAGTGTGTGCATAGGGTACATGTTGGCATGGAGGGGTGCAGGTGGGGCGGGTAAAGGTATTACACAACGTAGCCCAATGAACAAAGTTATCCTGTGAGTTTGTCTGGAACATGTAGTTTTTGCATGTTTAAGTTGTCAATTGTAGTAGATACTGAAAACCATTGTCTGATTATATCTGCATTATATCTGTACCTTTCAGCAAAACAACTGATTTGTAATGCAGCCTAACGCTTATTCTGACTCGATGGTGTGTAATGCCAGAACAGGCTCCTGTTTGGTCCCTGGGCTGCCAGCATAGTATGAGCTTGTCGGGGCCCCCATGGAGGGATGCGTTTTCACCCAAACAAGTTCTGTGGGGTATTTCGGTTTGATAAAGATCTGTGGCTAGCAGGGTTATTGTGCCCGGAAGCACAGCTGCTTGCAGGGGCCCTGGATGCTGGCTGACCTTGCACTCTGATCCCAGGCTTGCTCACACCTGTATCTGAGTCTGCCAGTCCCAGAGAGCAGGATGGGATATGTGAGAATTGCCTGCATTCCCTAAGGGGCAGACCTCCCTTCTGTTCCTTTTGATCTGAGAGCAGTGTGAGCCCAATTTCAGGTTGGCCGTGTGAGCCTGGGGTCACTGTATGACAGTGGGAAGAGTCACGCTGAACTTGCACCTTACTTTGGAGTGTAAAGAGGATGTTAGTTTGGGGAATGAGGCCCCCATAACTTTGCTCGTGTTTGTCACTTTTCATTTGCAGCTTCTCCTCCCCAGTTCTCTGCCCCTCACTGGTCCTACTGTCATCTTTTTCCTCACAGACGAGCCAGGGATTCACTCAGATCGATAGGCCCTACGTTCCCTTGCGGGGCCCTCATGGCAAGTTCATCTCACCCTCCATGCGGTCTCCGGGGGGGCCTCATCAGCCTGACCTGCACCGGCATCGCGCGGAGCGGCAGACGGACATGGCCGAGCTGGCCAAGCATGTAAGTAGACGACTTGGCTATCTCCAATTCATTCGTAACCAATTCACTTTCCCAGCACTTTCTTCAGTGCTATAGTTACTCTCCATAGGACAGCACTTAAAGGGACATAGTTTCAGCCTACAGTTATAGTGGCAATCAAGGGCCAGTCAGTCTTTCTTTTATAAGGTGCAGTTCTGAGCTTTTCGCTCTGCTTTGGGTAAAAAGCTCTCATTAATCTCAACAGAGGGCTGCACTCCAAAGGCCTGGTGCACTTGTATTGTACAGTTAGATCTTTGCATATAAGATAAAAGGCAGTTGAAAACCATTAGGATACTGAAGTGCAATGCCACTAATGGCAGCTAAAGACTGTTTGTGAACTTTAGTATTGATACTCTAATGCACATAATGCTATAGTTCTCCTTCCGTCATAGCATTTAGCATTAATCCAGTAAGTCCGCATGCAGAATGCCTCCCTCTTTCCCAGGAAGCCGACATTGAGCACCGCACCCTGGCTCTGAAGCGAGAGGGCTTCTGGTCCCTCAAACGCCTGTCTCGCGTGGCCGAGCCATGCCGGCCCAAAGTGCACTGGGACTACCTCTGTGAGGAGATGCAGTGGCTCTCTGCTGACTTTGCCCAGGAGAGACGCTGGAAGAGGGGAGTGGCCCGGAAGGTGAGCTCATGCCTATACAGGTGCCTGGCTCATACATCTTTCCCCAGAAGATGGTGTCAGATGAGGGTCAGGCTACAGTGATGGAAATCTAGCAAATGCCTGCTGCTCGTCCCCCGTGGTATCTGTGGCCTGGGCGTCTCCTTCAGGATCCTGCTGCCGGAGGTCATTGAGGGAATATGTTCAGCGGTTCTGTTGGCAGCAGTCTTTTTAGATCCCATTTTGTTCTCCCGCACACCAAACTTCTCAGTCAGTCATTGCAACTGTCAGCACTTGCTAGAAGGTGGCATTCCTCTGTTTTATCGATGCTTTTCTCCTGCACCATGACCTTAAAGTCAGGAGCTTTCTCTTCATAAATGATTGCACTCTACAAAGCAGGAATGCAAGTAATACTGAAGTACCATACTGCCAGTACATGTCGACTCAGATTAGAACACTGAGCAAACGGTGGGTGCGTGGTGAAAAGTAGCAGGCAGCTCCTGAAATTAAATCTAGTTGTAAAGCGACCCTTAAAACTTGACTGAATACACAGATGACCCCATGGTTTGGATGGATGTGACATTTTGTATTTGTAACTCTTTCCAGTTAGCTTGAAAGGTTAGTGAGTGGGAGGCTGGCTGTATTTGACAGTCTGCTCCTCTTTCAACAGGTCGTCCGTATGGTAATGCGATACCATGAGGAACAGAGGCAGAAGGAAGAGAAAAGCAAGAAGGAGGAGCAGGCCAAGTTGCGCAGGGTGGCCTCCTCCATCGCCAAGGAGGTCCGGGCCTTCTGGAGCAGTGTGGAGAAGGTACGCTCCTTCAGTTTAAGGCCTCATTGCTAGAAGCCTGCACATGCAGACAGTTGCAGTCGGTGCATGTGTACAGAGGTGATATTCCACTGAACCAGCAGGACCCAGTTTTTGGCTTCTTAGTCCAATTGAATCTAACAAATGGATTTGTGCACTGGAATGTATCCTCCTGCTACTTCTCACAAAGCTCATCAAAAGCTTTCTTCTTTCTTCGTTGACCTAAATGTTAGTGCTGCCACCTACTGGAATCCCCTAGTCATGCACTGTCAGGTACTTGTACAGGCACTGAGAATGTGCAGAAAGTCCACTAGGCCCAAGATCAGGGCTGTATGCATGCAGTAACTGTAATGGCTGTGATGCTGGACTTCAGGTGGAGGAGCATCCTGTCAGCTCCTGTCTGGATCCATGGCAGTGGCGTGGAGGTCATACCTGGGCGTGTGAATTGACATTACACCGGCTTTCGGAGCGTCTGCCTCATCTAACATGACTCAGGGCAGAGACACTAGGACTCATGTAATGTATCCAGTGGCTGACCGTGCAATACAGTCTTATTAAACTTAACGATTTATTTTTTGACTGCTCTCCACCATTTATTTATGATTAGGGCTGACACATTTATCATGTTAATTTAAAAATCACAGTGTGTTTTCTTTGATTGCGTTATCACATGCAGTATTTTATCACCCAAACAGAAGAATAGTACATGCATAAATTTTAGGACACCTATAGAATTCCTGGTTTTAAACCGCATGAGAGTTTAGGCTCCTGTTTGTGACCTTGCACAGAGTCCCAGAATGCAGAGCTGAAGTCAGACTATTCAGTTAATGTCTTGCGGTGAATCTGACTTAACCTGGTTTATCGTATATAAAAAATGTACCAGATGGAGGCATGGATAGTTTACGAATATCGTAATTTGAAGTATTTTTTACTTATACCTAAGTATATATAAGTCTTATACCTTAAAATTTTTGTGCTTCATGTTATAAAGTGTATATCATGTTATTTCAGTAGCCGCCAGACTTCTCTTTTTAGATCCATTTGTAGTTTGTCTACATGTGCTGCTTGTCATTAATTGCCAAGGTGTGTGATTAAAAAAAAATAATAATAAGTTTAACTAGGGATGCACAATATTTATCTAACAGATAAATTATCGGCCGATATGGGGTAAAATGAAATAATTTTTATTGCTCCAATTAAATAAATTTAATCCGATTAACAGATCCGATTAAATAGACTAATAGACTAGAAATTGCTTGGTAGTGGCTTCTTAAAACGGGCCGTATCGCGCTCATGACGTCATGAATGGAAATAAGCGG
The DNA here is from genome assembly GCA_011763525.2 of Mormyrus iriodes. NCBI lineage: Eukaryota > Metazoa > Chordata > Actinopteri > Osteoglossiformes > Mormyridae > Mormyrus > Mormyrus iriodes. The sequence goes on along the minus strand of JAAGVU020000041.1, from coordinate 16,993,844 downwards.
GAGCACACAAACATGTCTTCACCCGTCTGGATGTTTTTCTCGGTGGCAGCGGACGACAATGCCATTGCTGTTTGCAGAACACGTTCAGCACGGATTCCGAGAGGAGGAAAGAAGGCGGCAATTTTAATACAACAAATGTAATATCTCACTTGAATGGTCGTAATTGCGGCGAGGGGGTGTTAAAAGAATATGAAGCAGTGGAGACAGCAGCTACTAGCGCTAAGACTACAACACTGAGTGTCACTGTCCCCATTAGGCAGGTATTTGAAAAGTGTAAAAAGTTTTCCAGAGACAACAAAAAGGCTAAAGTCATAAACGACAAAGTAATGGAATTTACAGTACTTGATGACCAACCTTTTCCGTGGTAGAAGATACTGGTTTTCGCAGGTTAATAGCACATTTGTGTGTCAAATGCCGGTTCCTAGACCTTGCCTCCCTGGCACGGAAATACCTGTCAGCTCCTTGCACCAGCATAGACAGTGAACATTTATCTTCTGCTGCTGCAAGTGTTATTGATGAAAAAAGAAAACAGATGCTTCTGTTTATCAAGAAGAATGTCCTCACATAAAAAAGACAATAGACTAAGTGACAAGTCAAAATATGTACTTTGGAGCAGGGTAATAAATGTTGAGTAGTGCAAATTGGAAATTGAAAGTTTTTTTTATTTGTTTATTTTAACTATAACATTTCAGAGAAATCTGTGCCCTTTTGTTGAGGATGCACATTTTTTCTTTTTGTATTTTTTTTCTTTTTTCCTTTTTCGAGGTTGACAAATGACTGCATTTAATTTATTTAAAAACATTTAACTTAAGTCTATAAATACCTCCCTCATTCTCATGCACTAAAAGTTGAATAGATGCATTTCTTTGTTACGCATAAAATACTTGAATATAAATGTTATTTGCAGATAAACCAGTCATAGTCCTGTTAAACCCTTTTCTTGAGGATTGTGCGATTTGACATGTCGGTGCATTTGATTTGCTGATTTTCATATTTAAAATTTTTGGGTTACGAGTATCTTTTACTGCTGTTTTATCTTCAGCAACTGATCACAGGCCTTAAGTTTAATCTTTGTACAGCCTATTATACTGCTCCTAAGTATTGTGGGGCCTTACACAAAGAATGTAAAAAAGCATTTGAAGAAACTGATGTTTACTGTTATAATTAGACCAGAGCTACTAAAATATTTTCATCAGTGCATCTTAGATTTTCTAGTTTCCTGGGTGCGAAAACTGCAGATTATCTGAAAATTATAGTAAATATAAAAATATGAAGGTTATCAGAATCGGCCATGACAAGTGGTAATCGGTATTGGTTTAAAGTTTTCATGTCGTACATCCCTACTTATAATACAATGCCCTCACTTTTCTTATTGCCATCTGTTTGAGCCATTTTGAAAGCATTGAAATTCAGTTTGCTTGCTAGTAGTATTTTTGTTGGAAATGAATAATCTGTGCATCACAAGTTTGTTAGCCTATATTTTGTTTAATAGTTTATTTTCTTGAGAAATTGAGATTTTTTTTTTTCCAGGAAGAAAGGGATGGTGATATACAGTGTTTTTTTGTGTGGAGCAATTGACAGTAATTTTTTAGGTATGTTAAAATTTGTTGCCCAGATCTGATGATTTTGTTTTAACCATGTTGCCCAAATAGTCAAAAATTAGTAGCGCAAAAATACATGAACTGTTCTTTTAACTTGCATGTAACCCACAAGAAACAAACAATGAGTTTTTGTTTGCTCAGTTGCTGTGTTAGTTTTGTCATTTTGTTTTCTTCATCTCAGTAACTTTCCCTGGATTCGATGAAATAGTTTTGTTTTAAACATCAGCTCAAGCCATTCTGTAAATGCCGTAAGCAGGCCCTCAAAGCCCTCGGTGTCTTGCCTCTGATATGCCACAGTAATGCATGATGTACTGAGTGATTTGTGTTTGTTTTCCTGTTCTCCCATAAATTCAGGGCTTCAGTAAGATCAAATTGCCAGCATATTCTTTGCAGCAGTTTGTGAAGGTCCTCTGCTGGTCTGCAGGGGAGAGGATGGTGTCTGTCTGTCTCTCTGTCCCTCTTCCCTCCCATTAGCTATTGCAGGTTGCCTACTGTATATGATAGTGGCTGGATGCCTCTCTGTTCTTATTGTCCAGTGGAGTTTTTGTTTAGACTAGTGAAATTGTCCATAATTTCCTTGCATCTTGCTGCAGTTAGGGGTTAGAGTGCTGCTTGCAGTCTCGTCTTACCCTCTTCATGTATTGTGCAGGTTGTCCAGTTCAAGCAGCAGTCACGCCTGGAGGAGAAGCGGAAGAAAGCTTTGGATCTGCAGCTGGATTTCATCGTTGGCCAAACGGAGCGCTATTCAGACCTCCTCAGCCAGTCCCTCGGCGACGCAAACGTGTCCATTCCTCTCTCTGCCGGCGTGGTGGCCAACGCGGACCCTGCAGCCTCCTATGGGAGAGCTCCCCAGCACGCGGTCGATGAGGACGGTGAGTCGGCATGTAACCCTGCCCTCTGCCTGCCATATTGACATTGTGAGAAGTGAAGAAAAGTTCAGTGAAAGATGTCTACAGTTTTGAGGTTGCAATAATCAGTCATACACAGGATCTGATATTGACACCAGCTAAACGCAGGATTTAAAATGTACAATAAATGACATCCGCTGAATCGGAACTGAACTTTGTCCATGAGTCTGTTCAAACCCCTTTGATCAGAATACGACCTGACTGGTTATTGATATGTGGAAAATGTGTTTTCTGACTTGGTTGGTGTCATTGCTGATTCTTAAGGAATGGATAATGAATGTTTATAAACTCATAATTAAGCTGGCTTTTGTAAATTCAAGTAGGCAAATTCTATACAATGGCTTTAACATTGAGAGAGGCCTCTTATTAATAATATTTATATTATTTACACGCACGCACACACACGCGCACACACCATATGTGTGTGTGAGATATAATGTGTGTGTGTGTATGTTTGTGATGTTATATATATGTGTGTCTGTGTGTATGTACAGTACTGTGCAAAAGTCTTAGGCAGTGAAAAGAAATGTTTAAAGCCATTTATCTGGGTAGTAAATGTA
>JAAGVU020000041.1:16970688-16990675 GCA_011763525.2 Mormyrus iriodes | reverse complement strand
ATAATAGCATAGTTTTACACCAGCATAAAGATCATTTAAACATCATCTTCTTTGGCTGCCTAAGACTTTTGCACAGTGCTGTACATGTATATGTTTTTATCAGCTGACTCGTGTCCTTTTTTTTTTATTATTGTGTTTGAAGTCCATGAAGGTTAATGCTACGTTTTGAATGCCGTATTAAAAACTGTGGGACCCACTGTGAGATTGGCGCTCTACTGCCCCCGTGTTGATGCCCAGTACTGTGCAGAAATTTTTCTGAGGGTCACTCACTACTTTTGAAGGGAGATGCTTTTAAATTGTTTGGTAAAAGGCCTCCCTGAAAGGTGGGCAGGTGGTCCTACTGCCAGTTAGTCGCTTCTCATCTTTTCCCCAGTATCACCTAAATCTTCACTTGCGTATCATGCTTGAATAAATTTTTTCACATATAATTAAGGCAGGATGGATGATTGTATAAGTGACAGTTTTGTCTGTCTGTCCCTGATTGACCAGCGGTGAGCTTGCTGTGTTGCTGGCCATGCCATGTGTGGGTGGTCTGCGCTTGAGCAGTGTTGTGTTGTGATGGCTGAAAGACGGCCGGCTCTAAGCCTGCTTTCTTGTAAGCAGCCTGCCAGCTCTGTGCTGATTCTCTGTTGAGCTGGGTGAAAAGGGTCAGCCCTTGGTTTGGATCAGCTCTGTGATGCAGAACAGACCTGCCACGTTCTACACTTTGTGTGCCATGTGGAGCTGCATTAGGAGTATTGAATATCAAGCATTCTTTTAAACACGATCTTCCATTACCTAGCACTACCATGTGATGTCCATTACCTAGCACTATAATGTGATGTCGATATGCACCGCACTAAGCAACGTGTGTGTGTGTGTGTGTGTGTGTGTGTGTGTGTGTGTGCGCGCGCTTTATGTCGATGCGTCGACACAGCACTACCGTTTCCACTATTCCACCAAGAAAGAAACGGGACACAGCATCATTCCTGCAATTATCTAAAAGTACTGATAGCTAGTGGTTGGTGATATAGCAAAAAAAATCATGTAGTTTTTTTGTTTTCAGGTAAGATCACGGTCTTACTACAATTCTATTTCATGTTGGTGTTTGTGCACATTGCTGAACAACATGTCAGTTTCGGAAAATCCAAACAAGTGTCATATTACCGATGTTCAGTTCTTTTTAGGGACCGACTCTTCCATGTCATCCATGTTGCTTCATTGCTAATTTTAATCATTCACGGTGTTATCAAGTCGCACACCCCTCCTCCTTTGTTATGCGTAACATGTATAGCTGCCTAGGTTCATCTAGAATATCAAAGGCTGAAGAGTGCAAACGCATGGAGAATCATCAGTGGTTGTTTTTATGGAATCTACTAAACCTATAGAATGAACATGGAAGGTGCCCGATGGGCCCTGCTTGGGTTGATACCACTTTCATGGCGTGTCCTTATCAGTTACGCAAGGCGTGATCTGATGTATCAGTGTCTCAGTGGCCAATGGCTAAAGCTCTGGGTTATTTTTCTGCTTCTCCATTGTGTTCAGCTACTTCTGTGTATTTGTTGAATATAGCAGCGGTTGCTGCCCCCAGTGTGCGGCTGAGAGGAGTGCTCTGGCTGCCTGCTGCCATGTCTGTGAAGGCTTTATCCCATAGATCAAGGAAAGCCAAGCGGTCTCATCACTCCTTACGTAGTTCTTCACCGTTCTGTCTTGAAATCTTGCAGTCCAGAGTTAAGGGAGCTTCAAGTTGATCAGGAGAGCACTTCACCGTTAGCCTTTTCTGAATTCCCGTAGTCAGCAGTAAGGTCCATAAGCCCGCTCTGGACCGTATTCATGTTTGATCTGTTTCTGTTTTTTGAATCCCATGACTTTGTGTGAAGAGCCTCCAACATTGACTAGGAAGCAGATGGTCAGCTCAGTACAGCGGTGCTTTCGGCCTTTAAAGCAGGTGCCCCTGGTACAGATAGGATTACAGCACACATCTGTTTCCTCTGCTCTATATTTAAGTAAAGGTCCGCCTCGACTTGCGACCAGTATCCCACTAACCTATATTTTAAATTATTTTTGAGTCGCAGCAGCTGATAGTTAGGTCTAACGTCAGCCTGTACCATCGCTTAGAAATTGAACTTCTAGCTATAGGACATGCTTGTACTTCAGTACTTTATAATGTTTGATGTAAACTTAGGACCTATTTCAGGTTGTGACGCTGAATAATTTTTAAAAATATAAATAATATTTTCATGTGATTCTTTTATTGTTAGTAGGATGGATCATTGACTGGATAAGCTTAAGTAGGCTTTGAGACTGGAAATGCCCAAAAAAGCATATTTTAAAGTGTGGTGTTGATGGTAGATATGTTGAAAGCACCATATAGTATTAGTGGTAAGTAGAAGCTGTCCCTTGTATTATGTTAAGCGCAGCGCCCTGTGTGAGGTGTGGGCTTCAAAATTCCGTCCTCGACCTGTGGTTAGAGCGCTTTCTCCTTTTGGCACAAATTGCTTTCTTAAGGAACTTGGTGTCCTCTTTTTGTGCGCTCATCTTACCCCAGTTATGCTCTCCTGTGGTGACAGTGTTGTAACGTATCTTGTCAATTACTATTAAATTCAGTCAAAAATGGATTTGTGGCTAAGTATTCCTGATGTTGGTATCCCGTGTAATTTCTGCAGCTGTTAAATGATGTACAGGCTTCACGTTACTGTGATGTCATGTTTCTACATGCCAGCAGTGTCCCATTGTCTGCCCCCCCCCCACCTATGTCAGAAACGTATCTGCCTGCAGCGTGGTTCTCATCAATACCTCCTCACTCTTCCCTTGTCCTTGCAGATGGAGACTTTGAACCCCTGTTTGAAGAGGATGACGATGAGGAAACTATTGAGGTAGAAGAACAGCAGGAAGGGAACGACGCAGAGACTCACAAGAGAGAGATCGAGCTGCTACGCCAGGAAGGGACTCTGCCTCTGGACCAGCTGCTGCACACACTCACTCATGCACAGGTACCGAGTTTTACCGCTCTGGGTGTCCACTGCACACTCACGTGCAGGTACTGAGCACTGCTACCGATCTGGGTGTCCACTGCGCACTCTCGTGCAGGTACTGAGCCCTGCTGCCGATCTGGGTGTCCACTGCGCACTCACGTGCAGGTACTGAGCCCTGCTGCCGATCTGGGTGTCCACTGCGCACTCACGTGCAGGTACTGAGCCCTGCTGCTGATCTGGGTGTCCACTGCACACTCACGTGCAGGTACTGAGCACTGCTGCCGATCTGGGTGTCCATTGTACATGTTCAGACATGTGCAGGTAATGAGCACCACAGCCATTCTGGATGTGCACTAAACATACGCGTGCAGGTGTTGCGCTCCGATGCTCACCTCATATTTTCTCACAGGGCAACCTGTCAGAAGAGGAGTCTTCGACCGATTCCTCGTCTGCTGTTGAAGATGGCGATGAGGAGTTCTCTGCTAATGAGGACTGTGAGTGGTAGTAATTTTACATACAGTCCTGCCTTGGGCTCTCTGGGTGTATTGCGGTACCATGTCAGTGTGGAGTTGATGCTGTTATTTTATGTGACCAATGTCATCCTCACTGCCGCTCCTAGCGGAAGACGAGGAAGAGACCATCGCAGCGCAGGAAGTCGTCGAGGGGGAGGCCGACCACACGGAGGAGCTTTCTGACCTGGCTAGAGAAGGTCGGTTGCTTTCTTTCAGTTAGAATTTTTAGACAAGATATTAGACCAAAGTGTACCAAGTGATGGAGGGATGAGCGAAATGGTGTCACCAGAAGGGATGGGATATTTTCTGGAGTTAAAGACTTTTAAATTATTTAAATTAGTTAAAATGGCAATTTTAGTGAGCTTTCCACTCTTCCCGAGTTATTTAAATGAGCCTGGATATATAAAGGGCAGCCTCATGTGTGATGGTTTAGAGGCTTGTTAGAGGTAGTGGGGGTTTTTTCCAGGGGTTTGCTGTGTAGCCATACAGACACAGTGATTACTCTCTGTTGTACTAGAGCACAGCACTTTGTGGCTGGGGGTGCCCCTGAGCTGGGACAAGGAGACCAGAGAATTGTATATTACTAATAAGGTGTTTGTGTGCTGACAGCTCACTGTTAATCATACTCAAATGCCATGTCATTGAGATTAATGGCATCTAATTACTTACATGGTCGGCAAAATTAAATTAGCCTTGTGCATATAAAGTCTCATTTTAGCGGAATGAAGCGCTGAGCTCATTGCAGCAACACCTGTGTTCTGCATCTACAGAGTGACGTGCTCTTTCTGCACCTTCCAGGTGCCATGAGTATGGAGGAGCTGCTGGAGAAGTACAGGGGCGCCTATGAGGATGATGAGGAGAATTCCGCCTCCACCTCCCAGGAGAGCTCCGAGGATGAGTCCGACGTGTCTGAGGAAGGCGAGGAGGAGAGTGCGGAGTCTGACAGCAATGCGGACAGCAGGAGCTCCTCAGGTAGCAGTCGGGCCGGTCCTCGTGGAGGAGTTTTTGTCATGCTGGCAATTAGGCTGCTCCCAACTGTAAGCACTCATGATCTGATACTGTAGGAAATGTGTGCTCCCAGGGGTATGTGAACAGAAGTTATGCTGTGATTCTGTCTCTGTATTGTTCGACACACTGGTTCTGACTGCATTCACGTTATTTGCGTGTGATATGCTGCAATGTGGCAGCAGGGCTAATGTCAGCTTATTGGTTTTTTAACTTTTTTGTGATTTATTGGCCTGGAACAGAAAGCAGTTGTGATGATGCTGTCCTGCTTTACTGGACTGCATAGACCTTCCCTGAAATTTAAGCTGCTGACTCAGACCCTACAGACAGGAGTACAAGACATCATACCAAAATCGCACCAGTTAATTGGCAGTAGATCACTCGCGAATCAGTCGGCATGTGTTTTACCCATTTGACCGCTTCGTTTCTCCTTGCGGTCCATCCCAGAATCCTCAGCTGCGGTGAACAGTGCTGATGAGGGTGGAGAAGGCATGGCGATCCTCTTAAAGGGGGGGGATCACAGCCCCCCCGGCCAGACCACCTCACGGCCCAAAAAGGAGATCAGCCACATCGCTGCCACTGCTGAGAGCCTGCAGCCCAAGGGCTACACGCTAGCCACCACACAGGTAGGCCGGCCAGGTGGTCCCTCAGCTCCCGGTCATGCATGTCACCGCCTCCTCGCAGGTGGCGTAGCTTAATGGGTGACTTCCCTCCCCCTGGGCTGCAGGTGAAGACGCCCATCCCCTTCCTGCTGCACGGGACACTGCGCGAGTACCAGCACATCGGCCTGGACTGGCTGGTCACCATGTATGAAAAGAAGCTGAACGGCATCCTGGCCGATGAGATGGGGCTGGGCAAGACCATCCAGACGATAGCCCTCCTGGCCCACCTGGCCTGCGAGAAGGGTAAGGCCCAGCACTGAGAAGCGTGACCCCTCCCAACAGACCAGCACCAATACTGAACCTGCCCTCTTCGCACCCCACAGGGAACTGGGGCCCCCACCTGATCATCGTCCCCACGAGCGTCATGCTGAACTGGGAGATGGAGCTGAAGCGGTGGTGCCCCAGCTTTAAGATCCTCACCTACTATGGCAGCCAGAAGGAGCGCCGGCTGAAGAGACAGGTGTCGGGGTCGGGGGGCACTGAGTTATAAGGTTCACCTGTCTGTCTGTCTGTGTCTCTCTGTCTGTCTGTGTCTCTCTCTCTGTCTGTGTCTCTCTCTCTGTCTGTGTCTCTCTCTCTGTCTGTGTCTCTCTCTCTGTCTGTGTCTCTCTCTCTGTCTGTCTGTGTCAGGGGTTTATATGCAGCTGTTCAGTCCTTTTTGTAAATATCTCCATGATTTTGCTCTTATTGTTGTATATGTATTGTTCTGACCCTAACTGTATGAGTCACATGCAGTGTACTGCTTCATTCTGCGGGATACATATTTGTAATCATTCTGTTGTACAAATGCAGTGACTCTTAGCATTATATGAAAAGACCTTGGAAGTTTACTCTAGCATGACCTGCAAAACGACTGCCGTAATGAGTCACATTTTAATGTTTGATCAGCAGTGTAAGTGTGTTTATGTAAATATAGCTAATTCTGCATGTGAGAAATTAAAGAAGCCCCCCCCCGACCAGAGGAGTTTACTGCTGTCTGAAAATTGCCGGCAGGGTTGGACCAAGCCCAACGCATTCCACGTCTGCATCACCTCCTACAAGCTGGTACTGCAGGACCACCAGGCGTTTCGCCGAAAGTCCTGGCGGTACCTCATCCTGGATGAGGCTCAGAATATCAAGAACTTCAAGTCGCAGCGCTGGCAGAGTCTCCTCAACTTCAACAGGTACACGGTGTCCCGCGGGCCCGGCTGTGGGGGCGTGGCCTCTTAAGCCTGCGAGTTTACCATGGCGGCCGATCAGTGCCGTTAACACCGACGCAAGCAGTCGCACTCCTTGGGGTGGTGTCATTTAAATCACCCCGCCCCCCGGTAACGCTGCCTCAAGAGGTGGGGGAGCTTATTCTGCCTGTAAATGTGGTTCCCATACTTGCTTAATGTGGGATGAGTGGGACGCCCATCTGCAGCTCTTCTGGTTTCGTCTCGCCCCCCCACAGCCAGCGGCGCCTCCTGCTGACCGGCACGCCCCTGCAGAACAGCCTCATGGAGCTCTGGTCTCTCATGCACTTCCTGATGCCTCACGTCTTTCAGTCCCACCGCGAGTTCAAGGAATGGTTCTCTAACCCGCTCACTGGCATGATAGAGGGCAGCCAGGAGTACAACGAGGGCCTCGTCAAGAGGCTGCACAAAGTAGGTCTGGGGGGTGGGGAGGCTCGGGGGGGGTGGCCAGAGGCTTAAAATGGGCACCCTGAGTAGGGGTGAGCGACGTGACCAAAATGTCATGTCTGAGTTTGTTTGGTTAGAATCATGATCCACAATAAAAATAATAATAATTATTCAGTAATAATAACAGTAACTAAGCACGGTACTGTACTGCACCTTGAGCTGATGGACCACAGAAGCCGCGCAGTGTTTTCATGAGCATCCTGAAGTAGTGAGTGCTTTCATTATTATAAGCCATTGTATTTAACCCAAACGGACTGCCATGAAGCCTATTATAGGTATGAATACAGCCTTATTAACCTGGGGACTGCCTGTAAATTAACCATAAGCACTTAAGCAGCAATTTTATCCTGATGAATTTACTGAGCTTAATTGGAGTGTGTGAAATATCGTACATATAAGAGAAACATACTCGCTATAGCGAAAGTGCTTTTCAGTTTTTAATACAGAAGTTTTGTGCACAAATGAACGTATGACTTTGGTCAACATCTGCGCACTTTAAAACGGTCTTCAGCAAGTACAAACACATAAGAGGTAAAACTGGTCGAGTTGCTGCCCGTTATATGAACGGTATCTTTGCAAAGTTGGCAAATGACAGTAGATTTGTTCACGTTGAATTTTGCAAATCCAAACCTTTTCCACACAATGGAACAGAACCTTTTTATGAGCCGGCTCTTCCTCATCAGCCACGCCGCTCGTTTGACAGCGTTACTGGCCCACCTTTACTGTGTGTGTCATATACAAGCAGTGCAGTGGTTTATTTTACCGGCTTAGCTCACTGGTTAGAAAAGATCAACTAAAAAAAGTTTTTAGTTCATGAGCTAGTCACAGGGCTGAGATCCACTGAGACGGATGATTGACAAAGAAGTGAGACATACAGACAATGCGGGGATGGTCTGCAGGCTGAAATTGCTTTGTTTCACATCAGTCCATTTTTCTTGTATTACTGGTACAGCCTCCGAACACGCAGGCATTGTGCGATGGGCACCTGCTGGTTTATTCTTTCGTTATAATAAGTGTTTAGTGCACTTGTGACTGGGCGGTCATTGGAAGCTCAGCCTAGCTGCACTTAAGCCAGTAGACTCCTGGACAGCATGTATGTTTGTAATGTACTATTTGCCTGACATGTACGTTTTCGACAAAAGCATCTGCGAAATAAAAGTAAATATAGTAAATGTGGTGCAGTATCACAATTCTTGATAAGCCCAAATCGCTTATAGTGGATGCAGTTGCCACCCGGTCGTGATAAATTGTCTTATTGCCCTCAACCACCCCCTATTAAACTGTGTCACTCGTGCCTCCTTCAAGGTTTTACGGCCATTTCTGCTGAGAAGGATCAAGGTGGACGTGGAGAAGCAGATGCCCAAGAAGTACGAGCACGTGGTCCGCTGTCGGCTGTCCAAGCGGCAGCGCTTCCTTTACGATGACTTCATGGCGCAGGCCTCGTGAGTAACCAGCAGGGGGGGCTTTACTTTCCAATCACATGAAAGCCCGTTGACTGTTCTCGCGTCGCTTCCTGCCAGGTACTTTGCAAGCATTTCCCATCTGTTGCAGGACTCGCGAGACGCTGGCCAGTGGCCATTTCATGTCCGTCATCAACATCTTGATGCAGCTGCGTAAAGTGTGTAACCACCCCGACCTATTCGACCCACGGCCGATTCACTCCCCCTTCATCACCTCCCCTATCCTCTTCACCACTGCCTCCCTCGTACTGCAGGCTCTTGAAAGGTCCCCCTTTGAGGTGGGTGTGGCAGGTACCAGCAGCTAAATGCGTTGTTTATAATGCGTTTCTAGCTACACGATAAACCCCCCCCACCACCCCCGCCAGGTCTGTGACGTCTCCATGTTCGACCTCGTGGGCCTGGAGGGCCGCGTATCCCGGTATCAGGCCGACGTCTTCCTACCCCGCAGAAGGGTGACACCCCAGCTCGTCCAGGAGATCATGGACTCCCCCAATCCTCCACCACGACCGAAGCCTGTGCGCATGAAGGTGAACAGGTACGTGAGCTCTGCCCGAAGCCACGCCAATGCGTTAAGCGCCACTACGGATGGCTGAAACACTGTGCTGGTTCAGTGGCTGCTTTTGACAAACTGTAGCTGTAGACCTGCTTTTTGCAGTTTTGATACGTTTAACCAAATGAGGTGGTGCAGCCTGTGTGTGATTGAGTTAATTCTGCAGTGTCCTGATGGCATATCTAACGATAATGTCAAACTGATGCTCTGTATCTCATTGTAATGCTTCCCTGATCAGAGTGCACTGCCTTTCCAGTGACAATACCCTAGTGTCATGGCACTCGGCTGTGAGGCCACTTGATTCCCCTGCAAACGGCAACTGATGTGTGTCAGTCTGCACCAGCATGGATCTATGCCCTGTGCCTAACCGGTGACACTTCTGTGTCCCTGCCAGGATGTTCCAGCCTGTGCCGCGCGCGGAGGGACGTACGGTGGTGCTTGTCAACAACCCCCGGCCGCCCTGCCCCCTGCCTGCAGCTCCTATGGCCCCACGACCCCCCCTGACTGTTGACGTGGGACCTATAGCCCCAGCCGCTCCTCCTGCTCCTCCTCCAGCCCCCATAAACTCTGCCTCACACGGTGGGTCTCCCCAGCAGTGCACTCTGTACAGCGTGTCCAGGTGGATACTGATTGGGGTTCCCGCTGATTGTACACTGCACACTGCATCCGTGTGGTTACTGATCAGGGTTTCAGCTGATTGTACACTGCACACTGCATCCGTGTGGTTGCTGAGTAGAGGTGCTGTTGACTGCATGGTGCACTGCATGTCTGTGTGGTAACTGATCGGGGCTCTCTCTGATTGAACGCTGCACAGTGCATTCATGTGGTTACCGATCGGGGTTCCCGCAGATTGTACACTGCACACTGCATCTGTGTGGTTAGTGATTGGGGCTCCCACTGATTGCCTGCTGCACTGCACGTCTTTGTGGTTACTGATTGTGGTTTCCCCTCACCCCGCAGTGGCCGTGTGCTCCGTAGCCCCCACCAGCCTCCAGAAAGCCTCAGTGTCTCCCTGTGGCCCTGCTGCCATGACAATTTGTGGCGGGGCTGGAGCAGCTGTACGTCCAGGGGCCCCTGTGCCTGTTCTGACCGTGAGGCCCCCTGCAGCCAGCAGCGCCCCCTCTCTGTCAGGGTTAACACAGAGCGCAAGCAGTGCAGTCACCCAGAGGGTCCTGCTCAGCCCGGACATGCAGGCCCGCCTGCCATGTGAGTACATCTGTCCACTGCATGGCACATCTGTAGCAGTCTGCGAGTTCACTCTTTGTCGAATACTCTTTTAAAGTGCAAAGATTTTTTGAAATGCCTCTGGTTTGTCCTTATTCCTTTATTCCAGCTTTTGTTTATCTCTGTATGATGCGGAGTGTAAAACGGGATGGGGCTGTGTCGTTACTGACATTTAATCTGCACTCCTAACTGGACCTGGATAGAAGCAGCTAACGGAGAAACAAGGGCGCTGAGTAGGTGTTGAGTGTGATTGCTCCCATTGTGCCCAGTTGTTATGGGCTGAGTGTATGATGGTCCCAGACACCCACCAGGTTGAATGAAAATGAAACGAATCTCAACTGTAAGCACACGGGCCATGTAGGTATCGCGCATCCTTGAACTTCGACCTAATCTGAATAATCAGATATCTCCCAACAAGGATTACTGACTAAAGGCTGGGGAGGCATTATAATGGCATTACACGACAGGGGGTGTGGGCTCTGTGATGCCCTGACGTGCTGCTTCTCTTCCAGCCGGTGAGGTGGTGAGCATCGCCCAGCTGGCCTCGCTGGCCGGCCGGCCCCTCTCCTCCTCCCAGGGCAGCAAGCCCGTCACCTTCCAGCTGCAGGGCAACAAGCTGACGCTGTCTGGAGCCCAGCTGCACCAGGTCACCATGGCCCAGCCGCGCTCCATCCAAGGTCCGTACTCATCCCCCTGACAGGCTTTTGTGGTGTAATGGGCGTTATGTAGTACATTTAGTGTCCAATGGGGGGCAGCAGCATCTGCACAGAGAGGCAGCTCGGGTGGCTATGGTGAAGATTCAGCTGGAGTGGGGGTGGCAAGGTTAGCTTTCGTCCCAGTACCTTCTGAGAAGGGGTGCGATGGTTTTCCGAAAAAAGCCGAACTGTTTGGTTTGACATGCATAGATTGGCACATGTAGCCAAGCCACGGTTATGGCTAGTAATTTTAGATTTTGTGATCTCTGCTTTTTTTGGTATTTGGGAACATTTTGGTTTTCTGACAATTTATGATGGCGACGGTAAAAGAGCTAACACTGCAACTGTCTGTAAACATTTTATGTATGCTAGCGGCAGCACATCGTGTACGAGTGCCCATTTATGCTGAAACCACCCTGGTGTGGCGGTAGGTGCTGCAGTTAAAAGAGGAGAGACGACCACTGCAGAGAACCCGCATCCGCTTTTAAACAGCCGCTTAACTTCAACTTGGATAGACAGAAAACTAACAAAGCCGATGGGTTTGCAGCTGTACTCCGCCTGACTGTTGATGTACATTTGCGCTGTGCATCCATCAGCTTACAGCTTACTTTTCTTCTTGCTGCCATTAATATCACAGTACAACTGCTAAGGCAAGTTTACATTATTTATTGCGCTTTGTCATTGTGTTGCCCATTTCGGTTAATTTTGAAATTTTATCTTGTTCAACATGAAGAAGAAAACATTAGGAAATGTAATTGAAATATATATTTTTTTAATACTTTAAATAAGTACCACATCAAATTCAAACTGTCTTTAGGGCTTTTTCATACCTGTAGTTCGGTTTCTCTGGTCCAAATCTGTTGATGAGTTTGTGAAGTTGTAGCATTTTCCCCTCGGTTCGGTTTGCTTTCACACACAAGATTCCAAGCCAAGCAACAATGTGACACTGCAAACTGCGTGAGAGTGTTCATGCTGCTGATTGGTCAGGTGTGTCTGTGGCGGGAGCAGGACAGTAACTGCAGGAAGAAGGTCCTGTGTCCTGGTCTGTGCAGCTGAATATTTATTTTCATGTATTGTTACCTCTTTTTTTTTTTTTTTTTTTTTTTTTTTTTTTTTTTTTTTTTTTAAACTTGCATGCGGTACTGTTCAGTCGACTGGTCAATTTCTCTCTCCTGTCGTCGACTGAACATTTTGAAAACTGCAGTGTTTTTATGAGTTGTTAAGGAGCTGGCAGATGTGGTCATCTGCCCCGATTTCGAAAAGGCGACGAACCTTGCTGTTAGACCTAATGGGTCATTTCTCCTTTTCTGCCTAGCTGCTGCTACTGGTTTGCGTACAATGCCACATCCCAGAGTGCAAAGCGCACCTGGTTATGGGAGCCATTCAGCTCCAACCTGCAGAGTACTCCTGGTAGTTGTTTCAGATTGAGGTCGGATCACGTTTGCACCACAAGCCAACCGCTGCAAAGTTTGTTTGGGACCAGCCCGAGACCACGTCCTGTCAGGGGTCTCTATCCACTTGATTTGGTCCACACCCAGGTTCGATTACCGTGTTCACATCTGCCCGAACGGATCACACCAAGGGGGAAATCGAATCTGTTTGTTTTAACCAGACTAAAACGTGCAGGTGTGAAAACACCCTTAAACCGTGATTGAAACCAAACTAAATGATTTTTGAGCTGTTGCGTCTCAGTTGTGGAGTAATGTTGTCTTGTAGTACAGTGGAAGGTTGTCCAGCCATCTTTGTTTTGGAGAACAACTGCATGGACCAGGAGCTGTAACCCCCCCCCCCCCCAAACACATTTAACCCAGGCTTTCATCAAGGTTCAGGCTTTTTGAGGAATTAAATGTGATATAGTCTTGGTCAAATTAGTTTGTCTTTAGTATTACGGCTGTGGGGCTTTTTACATATATTCATAAATATCAGGGCTGTTATGTGAAAATCTCTCATTCAGTGGTTCAGGCGTAAGTCCACACACTGCCTTTGCTTTTTTTACTTGCCACATGCATCACCTGTTTCATTGGAAAAAGTAGCTTATAGAATCAAAATTATTATTTTTATATATATTTTTACCTACGTTGTTTTGCCAGTTGATCTGATTTAATAGTCCAGTAGTAACATTTTAGCTTGTGTTCATCAGCTTTCAAGGCTGGTGACATTTTAATTACTTTTAGAAAGTTGGTGTCCACATTGTCTTTTAAAATATCAGTAATATTGTAAGGATTGAATAATTATTGCTGACGAAATAACCTGAGGTACTTAGCTATAAACAATTTATTCTTAAATTTTTTTACTTCTTAAAAAAAAAAGCAGCTGTGGTTTACTTCACCACAATCAGTGTCCAGTGCAGAGTCTGTCCGGCTTGCAGGGATCATTTTAACAGTCCCGGTTTCCAAATGTCCAGAGCTGATTCACACCCACTGGGCTATTTTGTGATGCGCTATGCGTTTCTGTCATTTTTGTTTTTCAGTGACATTCCCTAATTTGAATTGGGTTTCAGGTTATGTTACGTAAACGGCTGTTTCATTGATTTACTTCGGTCCGAATGTGAGTGGAATGAAAAGAGCAGACCGGTATGCTGTGGCTGTGCAGCTGGGCTGGGATGTGGAAGGTCTGCTGCGAGAGCGACGCTGAAGCCTCTCGTGGCGAAACACTGAAATCGTTTCCTGATGTTCCTGGCGTGCCTTTTCACTCTGTTAAATACCGTTCAGTAAGGATGCAACAAAGCCGAAGTACAAGTACTTTAATAAAAAAATATTGGAATAAAATATATCAAAACTCAGATTACTAAGAGGACGAGTATGAGTACGAGTACATGAACATGGTATCGGTGCATCCCTTCCTTTCAGCATCTGGCACACTAGGCTAGTGTTTATGGCTCCATTTAGATGGCTTTCTAACATGATGTATCCTCTAGGATAGCTGAGGCTCATTGCATGGTTTTTTTTAAATATATAGTATTATACGCATTTATATGCAATTATGGAAATTCAGGCACTGAACAATCCACCCAAACATAATGTTAATGAGCCAGTGTTAGACTTCCTCTCTGTGATCTTAAACTCAGGTTTGACTCGGCCCCACGTATCACGCCTTTTGTCAGGCGTGCTGTTTCCACACCGTTTCTGAATGATTGGCTGCAGAGTCTGAAGGGGAGCCCCATTCCCTGGGATTTATGACTGTTTACAGCAGTGTTTCCCAACCTGGTCCTCAGGAATCCGCAGACAGTCCACATTTTTGCTCCTCGAGGATGCATTTGGATCCTCGAGGACTGGGTTGGGAAACGCTGCTTTATAGAACTTGCTGCATTTTACTCTTTAGCTCCATGCTGGCAATCTCTGCTGTTATGGCCGTGTCTCCCCCAAGCACCCCAGGGTTAACCTACCGTCTTCCCCTCTTCCTTCAGTGCCCTCCTCCATGGTCACCAGCTCCGGCATCGTCAAGATCGTCATGCGCCCCTCCACCGGGAAAGAGGGGGCAGGGCCCACACTGCCGGCAGCCCCCCCGTCCCATTGCACGTTCCCTTCAGTGTCCCCTGTCCTGCCTCATGCTGCCCCCAACCCTCCCCTGAGGCCCCCTGTTCCCGCGCAGTCCCCTCATCACCTGTCCTTGCCCCTCTCCTCCCCATCCACCCCCTGCGGTCCCATCTCAGCATCGCTAAATTCCCAGATTCCCCGGCCTGTGTTAAAGGTGCTGCCCGGCCCGTCTGCAGCTTCCGAACCAGGTGAGTCCGCAGTGGGCGGCCCGGGGAACTTTGAGGGGTGGGGCTCACTTCCCACTTATATTTTGGGAAAGGCCATTATTGCTCTTATGAACTGTGTGATGTGCCATGATTGGCATTTTATGGCAAGCCATAGCTTTCTCAGTAAAGCTTTGTCTACTTTAAATAATGGTTTGTTTTTATCTCTGGTATCATTCTAATCTCCTACCCTTCAGGGTTTGATAAAGGCCATAATTAATAGCATGGAAATGGTGGCCTTCAACGGGTTTGGAACTGAGCATGTTAAGCATCGACCCCTACGTATATCTTCCTCCGCTTTCCAGGTCGACCAGCCGCTCCACCAGGCCGCGAGGACACCAATGACGCCATGCTCCGTGTGCCCGCGCCTCCCAGCTCCGCCACCGGAGGGCAGAGTGCGCCCAGGCCTCGGGCCCAGCCCCCTCCACCGCCACGCTCCCCATTCTACATGGTGCGTGGTGACTTGTGGCGTCGCTGCCTTCGGTGTAGTGTGCAGGATTCTTCTCACTGGCCCTCATGGCTCACAGCAAGGGGCCCTGCCTTCTCTCAGCTCCCTGATTAACTTAGGGCTGCGTTAGCTGGCTGCCTGGTGAAGGTCATGTGACTGTGCCTTGGTGGTCCTGTGGATCTTCTCCTGTCTGTTGAGCTTGATGTGTTAGCTTCTGAGACTTTACCCTGGAATAAAAACAAGAACCGAACCTAAAATCATGATAAATTCCGCTGTGCTTCAGGTCACCCATTTGGATGACGCTCAGTTATATGATGGGGTAAATGTTACTGTGTACAGAAACGGTAATCAGCCTTAAGGCATATTAACAAATGGTAAGGGGATAACAAATTGGACCAGCCTTTCCTCTCCTTTGTTCGTTGGTCTTTTGAGGGGCATAAAAAGTATGATTGTTATTGCTCTGTTATCCCTTGGTGATATTTTTTCATTTGCTCTATCGTCTCTTGAGAATTAGGTTAAATGTCAGAATCCCTTTCATTAGAGAGAGGGGAAGAGAGAGTTTATTTATGAATATCCTGGCACTGAACAATCTACCCAGTGAGAGAGCACAGTACTGTATATAATGTACAATATACTTTACCAACATTCAGTGCTTACTGTGCATAATTTGTTACCATATGTAAGTACACGGAAATCACGATATATATGGGGACCGCAGATGTCCGGTCTTGGAACGTATCACCTGTGAATACAGGGGCCCTGCTGCACGGCCATTCTTTTCAGAGAAGTATTTTCTGGCTTTTTACAGATTTGCACAAAGCTATATAAGACTTCTGGATCTCTGAGAGAAATCTCTCAAACACGGCTATTGGCATGGAGTGACGTGTATTGACTGAAAATATTAATGTCCATCTTAATTCATAACTAAGGTGCTTGTGTGGCTTGTCCAGGATTTTTCTGCGTCGCCATAACTTGGATGTCAGCGTAAAATATGCGTCTGGCGGGGAAATGTCAGGGTTCTGGGTGCTGCTTTGCAGCGCGGAGTTTGGAGATGGTGTGCACTTTGATAAAGGATGCACTGTCCTTCAGCAAATGGTGAGGGGCTTCAGAAATGAATAGGTGATAAATGGCCGATAAATACTATCCCTGTCTACTGCAGTAAATTACATTCTGGATGAAGGCCAGTGATTTTAAGTAAAAGACCCCTGAGTGCAGCACTGACATGACTCCTGATGGCATTAGATAAAGAATGCATGTCAGATAGTGTTCACTAATCTCTCTCCCTGTTTTGGATGCCTTTGCTTCTGCATTTTTAGCTGGCTGCTAGTGGTCTAGCCTGACGATAGAGCCAATAGATGTCAATTATCTGGTTGTCACACATTTTCAGTCTCTGTAAATAATTGCAGAAATACTGCTCGATAGTGTTTGACATGCTCTCTGCTGCACCTACTTTCTACCGTATGTCTCATCAAAGCTTTAGCTCATTTCGTTCCTATAGTAAGCTCCTCTCAGATCTCACATTAAAAACGTGTCAATGCTGCTTGCAATGAAAATCATTGTCATTTTGTTGTCTTGTAGACTTTAGGGAGCTCTCATCAGTCTTATTTCCATAAATGTAAATTTAAGCCATGTTTCCTTGCCCTTGCTTCGGCTCACACCACGCGACCCCCGTGTTTCTGCAGTCATGGCTGGCTGACCAGCGCCGCTCTCAGCGTGAAGAACGTCTCGCCAGGGTCCTGCGTCTTAATGAGGTGCACTGTGGCAGCAAACCCATCTATGGCACTGAGGTGCTCGACTTCCTCACCTTCCTGCCCCAGCGTCTCCCCACACCAGCCTCAGCCTTTCCCGGGGACTGGCACCAGCCGGGCCACACCCACTGTCTGTCTGCACAGATGAAGGACCCTAAGGCCTTCTGGGTGCAGAGCAAGGCTCTGCGGGAGGCCAAACACACGACGGAGGAGAGGCTCCAGCTCCTGGCTGACATCATTGACAGGTACCGTGTCATGTTTCACAGTCTCTCCAGTCTCACTGTGCTGCTATGCCGTCGCATAATGAGGACCGAACACCTTTAGCATGCCTGTATTCATGGCGCTCCTCTCAGGTTTATCTTCGTCATCCCGTCGGTGGAGGCCCCACCCATCACCATGCACTGCTGCCACCCGCCTCCGTCTCTGAGCCATCAGCAGACTGTGTGTTCCTCTGTGCTGCGCTCAGAACTCGCGCCGCTCTCCCGCTGCCTGCACCGCATCCAGTGCAATATGAGGACCCATTTCCCAGACCTGAGGCTCATCCAGTATGATTGCGGTGAGTGCCCGTCCCCCCGAGCCCCATGCGGCGCGGCTGCGCCGAGTGCCCGTCCCCCCGAGCCCCATGCGGCGCGGCTGCGCCGAGTGCCCGTCCCCCCGAGCCCCATGCGGCGCGGCTGCGCCGAGTGCCCGTCTCCCCGAGCCCCTTAGGGGTTAGGTTTTGCACTCTGTTTCAGGTGGGGCTATTTTGATTTGTGAAACTAAAGTATGGCTTTTTTTTTCTTCTCAATAGTTCTTCGGACTCCTAACAAACAAGGACAAAATGCTCATTAAGAGCAGAGTACATGCTTGAAATGTATTGACAATGCGTTTTTTTTTTTTTTAGATCTGCCATCAAGCCATTCTTCTCCCTACCTGAATATAATGATTTTAGATTTAGGTTTCTGTATCTGTGTAATTAGGGGGCTTATAAGGGGTTGAGTGGACTAAACAATGCCTTAAAAATGTACCAACCATTTGACCAAGCCCCCAGAACCTCTGAAAACAAACTGCTTTTACTGGGTGTCGTGCCTGTTTTCTCTTGTAAAAATGGCTCAGACTTTGTTGAATTTAAAAAATGTCCTTTCATGTGGTCAAGGGAATTGACCCTCTCCATTTAGTAAAACGTGCTCTCTGTTGAGAGTCTAAACTTTAGGAGAGAATAGAGAAATTATAAATAATGCAAAGTAGGGCTGTCACCATGGATTATATCAATTAACTTAAAGTTGCACGTTTCTGGGCAGTGGAAGGAAACCAAAGACCACCAAGAAACAACACCCACACGGGGTAAACACGAACAAAGCTGCGGTGTGCAGTGACTGCATTACCCACTGCACCACGTGCCGCCCTAACAGGCTTATGCAATGTTAATATCAACATGGCATTTCATGCGCATGCAATTGTCACATCGCAAGGACCGCAGTAGTTTGCTGGCTTCAAACCATCAATTCCTTGCCCTGAAACATGTTTGATTAGTCAGTGGAAAGAGCATTTAGCAAGCTTTGCATTTCTAACCATGGTTTCCTTTGAAAATTTATGTAAAGTTTACCACTTTCGCCTGAGCTCTGCATGCGTTCTCTGAGAATCGTAATTCTTCTCCTGCCGTTTGACTCGTTGACCATGCACGTTCGTGAGAAGTTAAACAAAAACTGTTGAAGGGGAGAAAAGCGAACAAGAACTGGCGACAAAGACATTCATCTTCTGCTATATGGAAACATTTTGTATTTGATAGAGACGATGTTGAGCAAAGGCAAGTGACTGTCGGCGCAGCTTTGTGTCTGTTGGCACAACTCATGGCAACATCAACTTATTTGACAGCATTTATCTACCAACAAAGTCTATTTGGATATTATTTTCAACTCTTAAAATGTCACCAAAAATCAAATATCGTTCAGCCCTACTCAAAACACACAGTATGTTCACAAAAGTTATTATAATATGGTTGACACATACCGCATTATGTGTCCATTATCGGCTAAACAACAGTTAACATTTGTTTTAGCAGCGATGATTTTGACATAGACCAATCGTATAAAGTGAATTAAGCAAAATGATTTAAAGTCAAAGTGATGACCATGACAGGCTAGGCTACTAAATGGCACATATCTATGGCTAACCTCGCTTTACTGGGTGAGTGTCAAACCTGGAAATCTTAAATAAGATGTATTTGTATTGCAGTCGAGCTGTGGTGATATTTAGGTCATGCTTTGCAATACTGACGGTCTGCATTTTCCTTCACGTTAAATGTGAAGTACTTCCACACAACTGATGGTTTTTGCTCTTTTTCACCTTCATCCACTACGCGCCGTCTCCCTTCCGCCAAAATGCTGAGTAATCGAGAAGGAAAATTTTAATCGACGCTTTTTAGTAATCGAGTTTAATCGAGTAATCGTGACGGCTCTAATTCAAAGTGCATTTGACATCCAAACACTGCATTGCTGCATTGTTCACGAACCCCTGTTATGCTTTGCTGAATTCATTTTGGGATGGGTTTATTTTTATTTTTTGTGTTTTTTTTTTTTTTTTTCTTATACGTTTTTGTAATGTGCAAGTGAGGCAATGCATTCAAGCGTACGTTTGTCAAGGAGTCAGATGCTGCTAGACTGAGCTTGCAGCGAGTGACCAAAAACAAGTCACTTTAGAAAGACGGTAAAAAGATTTCAAGTGAATAACTTCTGTTGATGGCCAGTATTCAATGTACCAGCTATATTCTGTTGTGCACTACAGGTTTTCATAGGCAAGGTAATACCTACGTTGTATGCCTCAGGCTGGCAGTTTTTAAGTTACCCCTGGAGTTAACGGTGATTTTCCAGCTTCTGAAAGCACAGCCATTTCCATGTGTTTGTATGTGGTTATTGGGAATGCTAGTGGTGCATGAGGTATGGGTGGATTATGGGGTCTTAGCAGGGACTTCTAGTTGAGATCTCTGTGACTTCAATCCCATGATTCTGCGCTCATGGGGAGACGGCCAGTCAGATCAGACCTGATCCTTCCCTTTGATTTCTATGATGGTGCTAATGTCCTGCTCAGCCCTGGGTATTTAAGGTCTGTGTCCTCTTCTGCAGGGAAACTGCAGACGCTTCACTCCCTGCTGCGGAAGCTGAAGACGGAGGGTCACCGCGTGCTCATTTTCACCCAGATGACTCGAATGTTGGACATATTAGAGCAGTTTCTAAACTACCATGGACACATCTACCTGAGGCTTGATGGAAGCACCAGAGTTGAGCAGAGACAGGTGAGGGATTATGCAGATCGAATCCTTTGAATCCACTTTGGTACAGATGGCTGTTTTT
>JAAGVU020000041.1:16955816-16970588 GCA_011763525.2 Mormyrus iriodes | reverse complement strand
CAGAGTTGAGCAGAGACAGGTGAGGGATTATGCAGATCGAATCCTTTGAATCCACTTTGGTACAGATGGCTGTTTTTAGTACTGTTATTAGAATTTTTGGGTAATGGGTTTTTGTTTTTGACAGGTATGTTTGGCAAAATACTCATTAATTAGGTTAGAAGGAGATTGCTAAAAGCCTATGTTCTGTGTAGTGTTGGTGACCATGTGGTACCCAGCAGGGCTGTTATCAAGCACAGAATATACAGACGTGCCATGTGGTTGCTCTTCTCTGTTTGGGTGGGGCTTGGAGCCCCGCACAGACCACACGCATTCCCAGGTTAAAGACCGGTTCAGACTTCTCCGCATGCGTACGTGCACTTGCATACGATTGGCATGAATGCATTTAATCTGCGGTCTAACAATTTAGTGTCTGTGTTGGACGTCACTCATTGCACTGTTTTTGGAATATTGTCCTTTCCTCTGGGCTCGCAAAATTTCTAAATCCCTTCAAGCAGGCATTCTTCAGATTTTGGTAGCCCGAAATGAATTTTGACTAGTCCAAATTTTAAAAGAGGCGATTTATTATTGTTTATATATATTCAAGATCAACCATAAATGAAAGCAATTATAAAAAAATGTAAACAAAAATTGGATATGGCTCCATATCCTAAAGGCCTTTCTCACTTCAAGTTCCAGCCACTCTATGTGACAGGTGACATTAACTGGCACCAGCAGTGAACTTGGGACACAGTAGTCTGTCAGCATTACAGACATCAGGAGAGGAAAGCAGAAACTGCTCCTCAGGCAGTGCCTGCAGCCACACATTTGGGGATAAAACCAGATTTGTTTTAATGTTAACAGGCACAGCACTGTAACATCAACATTACAGCCCAGAGCAACATAATTGCTTAGCTTTGCCATTACATGACACAAATAAAATAACGATGAAAAGTAGTAAAGGATTTATACTTGTACTTACCCATGAATGCATTGAAATATTTCGTCCACACGATTTCCTCTGCAGTTTTTGTATCCAGCCAGAAGTAAAGAATTTAAACCGCCGGACTTCTAGTTGCTTTCATTTGCTTCAGTGTTACCAGCAATGTTTAAAACCACATAATTATCAATAACCTCGATAGCAACCATTTTGCTTTCACTGTTTATGGGTCCCATCTGTTTTTCTACTCCGAGAGCAATTGTCTGTTAGTTCTCCATTTTGCATCACATTATCTTTATGTGGAACAAATGGAACAAACAATCTATAGAGATGCAGGATATATCTATTAACATAATAAAATTGCTGCCTGATATTTAAGCTTTATCAATATTCATCAGGGTAGCAGCATAAGAGCTACTACTGGAATAACGGAGGGCGAGGATTTTAATTGTCATTCACCACTTATAAGAGGTCTCAACGTACTGACCTGCGAAATGTTTATAATTCATTATTAAATCTGGAATGAGAGAGTCATCCTCCTCCTAATCTGGTTTGGCAAGTTTCATCACTTTTTGTCTAGGAGGGGAAAAAAAAATCTGCTCCTTCTCTTGCGATTTAGTTTTCCTTCTTGTGCTGAGCTGAGTGCTGTATTCAAATCTGTCTTGAGTGGATTTAAAAGGATAAGTTGCTTTTTGTAAGATAAGTAGATTTACTGAGAGAGCACTTTTTACTTAAGTAGTTTTAAAACTAGGTATTTTTACTTTTACTCAAGTGGTGTTTTACTGGGTAATGTTTTGGTGAGGTATGAAAATTTGAGTACTGTTTCCACCACTGTTCCACACGTTCTGTGAATATGCACATTTTATGTGGACTTGACTGCAGAATAGGGTGGCCACCTAATCCATGTCAAGAGGGACACTATGAGCTACTTCAGGTTTTACAAACTACTTTAAACCTGAAAGGCTCCTGCACTTGGCTAAATTGTTTGGTTTGTCTTGTACTTTTACCGGTTTATTTCCTTGATTGAAAGACTCATTTAGCTGTTTCTCATTAACATTAGTGAGACATGCATGATTATAGGAGACTGACCATTCAGCACACAGCAAGAGCTCAGTGCTCAACTTTCAGTTGAAATAGTACTTACTGACTGTCGTGGCTCAGTCTCCCTCCTGATATGGATTAGGTGGTCACCCTACCACAGCAGTATATGCAATCCCATGTCTGTTACATGACCTGGATGCGCAAATGCACAGTCTGTATGCAAAGTATGAACCGGCCTTAAGGGCAGTGCAACAAGGATCTGCTGAACCAACCTGTGGTAGGAAACACACAGGAAGTTATTGAAATAGTATCAGTTAATTTTTGTGAGGATTGTAAAACTGTCAGAATTTCCCTAATACTGATATGTATTTCTTGTGTTTATGAAAAAGATGTGCCGTTAGGCCTTCTTGGGCTGAGGAAACTGAAGGGCCTGATTTGGACGTGCTTTGAAAATGTGCTTCCCTCCTTGCAGGCTCTGATGGAGCGTTTCAATGCGGATCGGCGGATATTTTGTTTCATCCTGTCGACGCGCAGTGGCGGTGTAGGTGTCAATCTCACGGGGGCTGACACGGTGGTGTTTTACGACAGTGACTGGAACCCCACCATGGACGCCCAGGCTCAGGACCGCTGCCACCGCATTGGGCAGACGCGAGACGTGCACATCTACAGGTAACTATGTCCTAGTGATGGCGTAGCCGCACCTCTCCATGAGGTTTCTGTGATGTGCTGACCACGACGTTCATGGTGTCCTCATCAGGCTTATCAGTGAGCGCACGGTGGAGGAGAACATCCTCAAGAAGGCGAACCAGAAGAGGATGCTGGGAGACATGGCTATAGAGGGCGGCAACTTTACCACAGCTTTTTTCAAACAGGTTCATACCTTCTTTGTTTATGAGAGAGTGCGAGAACATGACTCCTCTGCTGTGCATGGCATGGTGCACTTCAGACGGCTGCTAACTTTGCTTCTCTTTAGCAAACGATCAGGGAGCTGTTCTACGTTTCTGAGGGGGAGAAGAGAGAAGCTGAGCCCAGCCTACCCTCGCAGCCAGAAGAAGACGAGGCTGTCAGCAAACAGCACGCCACCATCTTGGAGCAGGTAATGTGTGAATGTCCTCTTCAGCCTGGGCCGTGGCTGCTCTGGAATATATTTGTTTGAAACTAACCTCATGACAGTGTTTCTCTGTACCTATTGACCATTACAATTAGTAGTGCTGCGTGTGTCCTCATTCCCTGATGCAGACTTTAAGTGAAAATATTTTTCATTTTAACAACCATACTACTTCAAAAGCCTTAGTTATTTCAGGCATATATAAAATTAATATCAAAAGCTCTCTTCCTCAAGGCCCTGTGTCGTGCCGAGGATGAGGAAGACATTGTTGCTGCCTCACAAGCCAAAGCAGAGCAAGTGGCTGAACTGGCTGAATTCAATGAGAGCATCCCGTTGGAGGAGAGTAACGAGGGGATGGGGCGCGACCAGGAGGAAGAGGAGCTCTCCAAGGCCGAACAGGAAATCGCTGCCCTAGTGGAGCAGGTGAATACCTCTGTACCCAGACACATGCTGTCATTTCAGTGTTTGATAAGCAAGTCCATTATACTGGCTTTTCATTCGGCAAGTTAAGCCAGGGGCATTATTGTATTTTTAACTCGCCTTTCCGTTTATTTTTTCTAGCTTACTCCAATAGAACGGTATGCAATGAATTTCCTGGAGGCCTCCCTGGAAGATGTTTGCAAGGAGGAGTTAAAGCAAGCAGAGGTGAAACATTTTTGCCTGAGCAATTTTAACTTTGTATAATGTAGGATCAGTCAGATTAAGATCGGCTGTTGGAATGGGCTCTATTAAGACATCAGTCATATCTGGGTAATTCCTAACATTAGTAAGTCATCAGATTACTAATTGTGTACTGGAGGCACAGCATGAGTAGCTAATACTCGTTTTAAGGAATCTGCTTGAATTGCCCTTAACGACACTTGGTTATTTGTCTACAGGAGCAAGTTGAAGCAGCTCGCAAGGGTCTGGATCAGGCAAAAGAAGAAGTCTTGAAACTCCCTCCTTATTCTGACAACGAGGATGATGAGTTGTGTTCATCAGTTGCAGAGGATCTTGTTCACATGTCATCCAATCGCCGGCCTCGCAAGCACAAGGAGAAGGGCGCCCCTTCCACCAGGGTGAGCGGAAGGCTTCGCGGTCCTATGGTGACACCTGAAGCTAATCTCAGTACAAGCCTGATGCACGGGGAAATCGAGCAGCATAAAGAGAGAGGGTCAGAATCCCGTCATTTGGAGCAAGATGCATCCCCAGGCCTCATGTCCCAGCACCAATGCCATGGAGCTACACTTTCCCTCGGGAACTCCAGGCAGGATGAGCCTGTGCTGACGACTAACCTAATAGAAGATGTATCGGGAAGTTTTGGCTGTGCTCTTCAGGTGGCTGAGGGACCCAAAGAACTCACAGTGTCATCTGTAACTTCTCTTGCTGGAGTAAATTTGCAGAGTGTTCAAAGCCACAGCCAGCACCATCCAGCCATACCAAAGGTTACAGAACCTGCAACGTCTGGAGTGATCTGCTGTACATGCTCTACTTCAGAATCATCCTCTAGGGCCCACCTCACCACTTCTTCTACACCTACATCTAGTTTAGTGCTTTCCACTGCTCTGACCCCAACAGCCATGAAGACACACATTAACCAAACCCCTTGTGTCTCATCTACCTCATATTCTGTTTCTGGAGAAAAGATAAAAGACCAAGCCCAGTTAGATTACGATGGGGCACCAGCAGACACAGAGAAACACTCTGAAGTTACACAATTACAAGGTCTTTCTGCTTCATCTGGCTTGGATAGCATTGGTGAAGGTCACCTTGATTCAGTCCATGTTCAAGATTGTGATGTCACAGTAAATGAGGACAAAGATCAACAAATCCAGAAATCTCTTAATAATCCCTCGCAGCTCCCTACACAGTCTACTCTTACCCGGTCCCCACGCAAGCGACAGTCTGCCGACGGAGAGGTTCTGAGTAGCCATGTCGATGATTCACCCTCAGCTAAAGTTCTTAGGAAGTTGCCGGGCCGTTTAGTCACAGTAGTGGAAGAGAAGGAGCCTCGTCGGAGGAAAAGAGCAGCGGGTGGTGGGCAGCATGATGGGAAAGGCCAAGAACTGGTGTCGGCTGAGCTTGAGCAAGGTATAGATGTGCTCAGCAAGGAAGCTGCCTTACAGACACAAGACAGAACCAGTGCAACTCAGAAAGAGAACAAAATAATAACGCAAGTGATGCCTGAAAAAGCATCCCCCCCGCATCAGCCAGACCAAAACCAGACCTCTCCCTCACCATACCATGAAAGAGCAGTGATTCAATCCACCACCAGCCTTTCTCCAGATATGCCTGTTTTAAGAAACCTGCCGGTGCGAAGGCGGTTAGAGACTGAGTCTCGCATGGCTGCCCAGCTAGGTGAGCATCAAGCAGGAAGAGGCAGAGGTCGTGGAGGAGACAGAAGATTCAACTTGTCTCCCAGCTTCCCCAGGAAAACGGATACAAAACTAGAAGGAGCTGAAGAAGCCTTGACCACATCAGAAGATTCTACATTCATTCCCCCTAAAGTGAACATTACACCTCCTGGGAAACGCAAGAGAGGTCGCCCACCTAAGACTCCACCCAGAGTAAATAACGCGACAGAGCAGACCTCTTGTGAGGATGTTGCCACAGAGGGCCCTGGGGTTTTAGAAAGAAGCCCCTCACCATCTCCAAAACGTAAGAGGGGGCGTCCACGTAAGGAGATAGCAAAAACAAGTAATGTTGAACCCAGTTGTATCACTTCAGCAAAAAATTCTTCCCTTCCAGGTAGCCCAGACTTTAGTGAACATTCAGAGAATTTTACCTCAAGAAATGATCAGCCAGCTTATGGTTTAGAGCCTGAATCTCGGCCACCCATACCAAACAGTAACCACCCTCTAGACAGCATATCACCTGTTGACACAAGTCAGATTAATGAAATAGTTCCCACCTCTCTGTTAAGTCCAACTCCTCAATCCAACCAAGGTGGTTCACCACTCACATTTACTTCTAAATCCAACACAGAGAATCAGCATGTAACAGCACGGGTGGAGGAGGATGAGGATTTCAAAGATGTCGACAGTAATGTGACATCCATGTTGGTTGGTGAGATGGAAGGAGAGCAAGTGAAGCAATCAAAGAGCAAGTATATTGCGGAAAGTAAAGTGGAATGTAAAGAGGATCAAGGGGATCAAAGTGCACAAGAGGATTGCTGCACATCTCAGTCTAAGAAAAGGAGAGTTGTTGCCTGCTTGTCTGGGGACCAAGGATCTGTACAAAGTTCTCCTCGGGGTGAGAGGGATGATGACATGGGTAAGGAGACCCGAGAGAGAACCAGAACGAATAGACACTCTATGAGACCTGGCAGTAGGAGGAGCAGCCAAGAATCTGCTTGCTCCTCCTCGCCATCGTCAATATCCTCTCGTTCTACTTCCACCTATTCATCGCTGTCCAAGAAAGATGATGCAACAGGTGGATCCACGAAACGGAAGCAAAAACTAGACACAAACAAAAAGGAAGAGAATGTTCAAAGGGACCCAACAAAACAAACTAGCCATTCTGATTCCGCGAGCACCCCACAACAGTGCTCATTCTCCTGTTCGTCATCAGACTCCGATGACTCCAGCGGGGGTCATAAGGAGCGGCGTCTCACTCGGTCGACTCAAAAGATGCTGGAGAGTGGAGAAAACACAGACGTGAAAGGAAATTTGGAGGTAAGAAGAAGGGGCAGAAAGTCCATCAGGAGTCCATGTAGCGAAGGTCAACTGATGCCAAACACAACCACTAATACTGAAGGGGAGACCAAAGCTGAAATGTCAGTTAGGGTCACACGAAAATCATCAGGTCCTTTACTGGCTTCTGAGCCAAGAAAACAATCTAACCCCATCTCACCATCTACAGTCTCAGAGGTCTTGGGGAAAAGATGCTCTGCCTTGAATGCAGCTGCTAAACTTCTTGCTATGAGGAGTAAAGGAGGGACCCCTGGGTCTAGTATAGTATTTTCTGTAGGTAAAGAGACTCCAAAAGGAGGAAGGGCTAAAGGGCAGCCTAATGCCTCTGTGTCTGAACGGAGCAATAAGACAGGAGTCCGAGGGGCACAAGAGTTCTCCTCCAAAATGGAGAGTAGCAGGCAGCTCTCTGGCCACCCCAACCCCGCTGCCTCCCGTTCTACTCGCCAGCGACCAGGAGACTTAGTTCCTCCACTTCAAACCGAAAACAAAAGAAACAAAGTAAAAAGAAAGAGGATGTTGGAAGGACAAAAGAAAGGGGAGGAGAGCCGCTCACCACGGGCGCACAGTGCAAGCAGCAGCATGAGCAGCGAGCGGGGGGAGGGCAGCAGCCGGAGCAGGAGCAGCAGTAACAGCAGCCAGCGCACCCACAGCCTCAGCTCCCAAAGCACGGGGCCCCTGTGCTCCCAGTCCCGTGCCCCGTCTCCTAGCAGCGATCGTGAAAGGGGAAACAAAGGCGGCAAAGCTGGCGAGAGGAGCCGCGGGGCAGGCACACGGGAGAGCCGCAAGGAGAGACAGCTGAGGCAGGAGAAGGGCTCTGGCGAAGGGACGCCCGACAGGCTGCTGCGCAGCGTAGCGGCACTGGCTGCGGCTCAGGCCCGCACACCCGCCAGCAACACGCGCTCCTCCACCAGCCACCACCATGCCCATCGCACCAAGACCTGAAGCTTGGGAACCGTCATAGTGGAGGCTAATGTATCAAGTAAGCGATAGGAGGGGGTGCCGGTGACCGCTTTTGAAGAAGAGAAGCAAGGCCGATCGAAGATCCCACTCGGAGTGAAAGTCAAAGGAAACGTGACTGCGATGTACAGCACTATGGATACAGATCCCATCTCCAGTACAAGCGTGGATCTCCTCCCTCTCCTGTTCTCTCCTTTAACACGAGTCGGTCACCCGTTTAGTGCAGCCAGAGCGTGAGAGAGAGATAGAAAATAGTGAGTGTCAATGAGCTGTATTCTCAGTATAGCCATCTATTGCTGTCTAAGTGCAGAGAGAAAGTTTTGGCAATGGGGATGTCATTATCTCCATTTTTAGAGAGGTTGAGCTCTGTGAGCCATTGGAGGAGTCAGTTTATACAGACAGTGTCTGATTATGCTGCCGGTACACAGGGACTTTTGAGGGGGACTTTGGGGTGGGAGGTGGGCTTAGACAGTGTACTGTAACCATTTAAAGACGACTGGATTTTGTGTGTGAAGGGTCAGTAAATGTCAGCGACGGATTGTGCAAGGTTGTTGCTCAGTTATGTTGTCATTCATTAAAAGTGTCAGAGCTGGGAGCTGAGCCTGTTGGACAGTGGAGGTTTGCAGACAACGTTATTTCCCTAAAACTTCTCAGTCTCCAAATCTGTCATAATGCTGGTTCAAGAGAGGTTCTGAATTTAACATGTACTGCACAGTCCTTGGGTTATTTAGGTCCCTTTTTTTTGTCATTTTCTGTCCTGAATTTTGCAGAACACGTTTTCCCACTCTTAATGCTTTTGTTTTTGGTTATATATTGAAGTCGGTCTGTCCTTCCTGGTACCTCACAAAATGCGTTACATAAGCTCTAAATATGTTAATTTATGTTTCGAGCTTGTAATGTACTTGAACATATGTTTACTGGCTGTGCAAAAATAGGAGTAACTGATTTGTTTTGATGAGTAATCGATTTAAAGGGTTTCCTCTTAACCTTTGACTGTAAGCCATTATGATCTGAAATGTGCTTTGATACATATTCAAAGGATCCTGATCAAAGTGGGGGGGGGATACTGGGTACTGCCTATTTTTGGGCAGTTTCTAAAAGTTGATTCTCTTTAAGCATGTGAACTGCTGGCTAGGAGATTCACTTTATTTGCTGTTTTGTTGTCAGATGGATTTCACCCACCAATACCAAGGGAGAGAAACCTTTTGCATCCATTTTACAAAAAATTACAGACACTTGTAGATGTGATCCGAAAGTGGTGAACTAATCTTCACTTTGAACTACTTCAAGGTCTCCATTTATAATATATACTGATTCATGGACTTAAATGGGAGAAGGGTGTACAGTAAATGATAGGTCTGTTTATTTTCCGGATGACTTGCGTCTCACAGCTTTTTGTGGAGGGAAAGGATGATGGTGGAGGTCTTTATTTTACTTTGTCTTTAATTTCAGTTGCTACATTCCTGTGTTTCTTGCAATTCCACATTATTTTACTTGAAAAATTAAAAAAGTAAAAGTTGAATAAAAAGGCCAAAAATTAATACAATTCTTGTCTTTGTGTCCGCTG
Source organism: Mormyrus iriodes (assembly GCA_011763525.2). Classification (NCBI taxonomy): domain Eukaryota; kingdom Metazoa; phylum Chordata; class Actinopteri; order Osteoglossiformes; family Mormyridae; genus Mormyrus; species Mormyrus iriodes. Next base: position 16,961,328 of record JAAGVU020000041.1, on the reverse strand, counting down.
CTCCTTATTCTCACATAGACACATTACTTCTGCGCAGGGCTGGCAACTGCTGCAAACTTGACTTTTTCTGTAAAGGGCTTTTGCTCTGTATGCATGTTGGTCACCTCAGAAAAGAAAAATTAACTTGCAAATCTCTTATTACAGTAATTTGTAGTGCTGCACAAGTAGTTCACCTACCACAATATTGAGGAATCTCATTTATTTTTAGTTTTGGGGGAAAAAATGCAAAACATGCTCATCTTCATTGTTTCTAAGTTTCTAATGAATAAACCCCCTCAAACCACCATCATGTGCAGAGCCAGCAGAGGTTGGCATATTCATATGCTGTGTTATGTGGTTCTGTGGGATAGAGCTGCTCTTTATTCCCTTTCAACAAAGTCTGTTCAGTGAATAATCAAAAGTGATGTTTCAGGTAAAGTGGATGGAAGTTGGTTGATTTTGTTCAAATCTGGGCTTTGTCAGTTATTTTTTTTTTAAAACCTTGTGTGGTTTGCTTTTTTTTCCTGTTTGTTTTAGATCTTGGAGACTAGATGCTGTGTTCAGCTAGAGCAGTGATAAATTTATCAGAATTTTTAAATAAGTTAAATACTTGATTAGTTTGTGTTGCTTCTTTTCATCTTAAAGCTCTAATTTAATTTTTGTTATGCATGTGTAAGTATGTTTCCCACTAATTTTGTCGTGTGTGTGTGTGTGTGTGTGAGTGAGAGAGACCATTTGGACAAATGTATTGGGAAGCACCACTTAATTATTAAATTCCAGTGTTTCATTTAGACCCATTGCCACAAGCGTATCAAATGGTGTGGGGCTGTTTTTCAGGGATTGGGCTAGGCCCCTTAGTTCCAGAGAAGGGAAATCTTAATGCTTCAGCATACCAAGACATTTCTTTGCTTCCAACTTTATAGGAACAGTTTGGGGAAGGTCTCTTTCCCAGCATGTCTGTGCCCCAGTGCACAAAGCAAGGTTCATAAAGACATGGTTTGGTGAGTCTGGTGTGGAAGAACTTGACTGGCCCACGAAGAGCTCTGACCTCAACCCCATCGAACACCTTTGGGATGAATTATAATGGAGATTGCGAGCCAGGCCTTCACATCCAACATCAGTGCCTGACCTCAGAAATGCTTTTCTGGATGAATGGGCAAAAATTCCCATGGACACACCAAGATCTTGTGGAAAGCCTTTCCAGAAGAGTGGCAGCTTGTATATCTGCAAAGGGGGGGGGGGGCAACTCTGTATATGTCTATGGAGTTAGAATAGGCTGTTAAAAAAGTTTCTGTAGGTGTGATGGCCAGTTGTCCCACCCAATAAGTGATCCTCATGGGGAAGTTTTCTTTTTGCCTCCCCCAGCTTGCGCTCTGTAAGTGAGAGCAAGCTGGTTGCGAAGGGCAGCCACCTGTTGCAGCACCCAGGGAGCTGGGGGCCCACAGATGTGCCAAGGCTGGGCTTGAATCAGTGATCACCTGATCAGAGGCAGAGAGGCTTATCCCACTGAGCCAAATGTGGCACCCAAATACTTTAGCCCATATAGTATATCAACTCGCTGGCTCCTTACCTGACTTATGTGATGGAATTGTGTATGAATTGGCACCCTGCTCTTTAACAACCAATATGACGAAATCATGCTGTTCCTGTCCATCATTAAAATACTGACAGCACTTGCATTTTAGTTGGAAATAGCAACCCACAGGGACTGACTCAGATCTGGGATATCCCAGCCCATTATTTCTTAAACTGTGGCTGGTATTAACCAGCTGTCAAGGCAATATATTACATTTCCTTAACGTGGATGTACAGGCAAATTTGCAGCAATGTCCGGCTTTCCTAATGTCAGTGCTATTGTCTGCATGTACATTACAATAAAAGCACCACAAGAGAACGAAGCTGCTTTTGTGAACAGAAAGTTTCATTCCATCAACATTCAACTGATGCCAACATCAACAATGTTGGTTGTTTTATATACACACACACGCAACCTTTCAAAAATTGAGCCGCTCAGAAAATTTCTCATTTTCAATGAACGCTCCTTTTGCAACTTATTTGATTAATGAAAATGAATAAAAAATGTAGGCAAGACATTGACGAGGTTAGAAATAATGATTTTAGCTTGAAATAATTCTATGCTTGAAAGTTTGCTTTGATCAAAGAATCCTCTGGCTGCAGCAATGACGACCTGGCAAACCTTTTGCATTTTAGCTGTCAGTTTATTGAGGTAATATTCAGAAATTTCACCCTATGCTTCCTCCCACAAGTTAAACTGGCTTGTCAAGCACTTCTTTTGTACTATAGGGTCAAGCTGCTTCCACAACGGCTCAACAGGATTGAAATCCGGTGATTGCTTTTCCAATCATCACCCATCCAATGTCTGTGGGGTTCTGCATGTTTTAATAGTTTCCTTTTATTGGCCAGTCTCAGACACAGTGCCCTCCACTATTATTGGTGCCCCTTGTAAAAAATTAGTAAGAAGGGTTAGAAAAAAAATCAGCTTGCTGAAGTACCTTCATCTTGCACTGAAAAATTAGAAAAATCTGACTTAATTGAAACAAGTTTATTCAAAGAAAAACAAATCCCTGATTGTGTTCTTAAAAACACGTGCCACAATTGTTGACACCCCTGCATTTAATATTTTGTACAACCTCCCTTTGCCAATATATCAGTACGGAGGCTTCTATTGTAACCTTTTATAAGGTTGTAGAATACAGAGCATGGCATCTGAGACCATTCTTCTTCACATAATCTCTCAAGATCATCCAGGGTCCCAGGCCCTCTCCTGTGTACTCTCCTCTTCAGCTCACTTCACAGGTTCTCAATAGGGTTCAGTCATCCTTTTTACATTAAACCCTCTTTGAGTGTTTATTGCCAAAAAGTTCAATTTTTGTTTCATCAGACCATACAACACTCTTCCAGTCAAAGTTGCAGTAACATTTAAACTCCAGGTGCTTACATTTGTGTGTAACTGACAGAAAAGGCTTTTTTTCTTTCATTCCAAATTTGTTGGCATGGAGATACCATCTGATGGTGGTTCTGGGGACTTGATAACCTCAGGATTTCACTTTGTCTTGCAATTCCCCAACAGTGATCCTTGGAGAGATTTTTGCCTCTCTTACCATCCTTCTGACTGTACATGGGGGTAAAATAAACTTGGGTCCTCTTCCAGGCAAGTTTTTCACAGTTCCAGTTGATGACCACTTTTTTATTATTGACCTAACTGTAGAAAAGGGCATTTTCAGGCGAGCGACTATTTTCTTTTAAGACCATTCCCTGAGCTATGATTACTGAGTACTCTCTTTTCTTTGCCATGAGGATGGTTGGCAAAGGTTAACTTGCTTCTGTCTCCCCTCACATTTTATGCCAGTTAATCAGGAAGTCATTGATTTCAGCTGGTAAGATCCTGTACACTCCAATCAACTTAATCTCCAATTTAAATGTGAAACAATGTAACTGAAGCATATTTCCCAATTTCCAAGGGTGCCAACAATGGTGGCACGTGTTTTTGTTAATATTTCTTGATGAGAGATTTTTTCTTTGATTCGACTTGTTTCAATTAAAAGTCAGTTTTTTCTCATTTTTTCAGTGCAAGATGAAGGTACTTCAGCAAACTGATTTTTTCTAACCCTTCTTACTAATTTTACAAGGGGTGCCAATAATAGTGGAGGGCACTGTATGTTTTTTTTTTCTCTTTAATACTCTGCCTAAAATTTCGTTTGAAACTCCATCCCGGAGTCGCCTCTTCACTGTTAAAGATGTTCCTGGGGTTTTTCAGGTATTATTTACTAAAGCTGCCAACTTAGGACTTGTGAGGTATTTGTCACTCAAACTACAGACTGATGTTTTTATCCTTCTGCACAGTTGTGCACTGGGGCCTCCCACTTCTCTTTCTGTCCTCATTAGAGCCAATTTGCACTGTTCGTTGAAGGGAGTCATGCACACATTTGCAAGATATTTTCAGTTTCTTAGCAATTTCTCGCCCAGAATAGACTAAATTTTACAAAATAACAATAGATTGATATGTCTCTGAAGAACACTTTTTCCTTTTTGACCATTTTGAGACCATGATCAAACCCACAAAAACTGATTCTCCAAATACCCAAGTAGCCCAAAGAAGGTCACAAGGGATTTCCAATGATGAGTTAATCTATTAATTTAGGAATAGCCAACACGATTTTGTCATTGGATTAATGGTTGTTGAAAATGAGCCTTTGTACACGTATGTAGAAGTTGCATTAAAAATCAGGCATTTCTAGCTATAATTGTCATTTACAAAATTAAGAATATCTAAACTATATCTCTGATTTACAATAATTTAATGTTATTTTAATGGAAAGATACTGTGATATTCATTCAAAAACAAGGAAATCAGTGATTGCAAACTTTTGAATGGCAGTGTATGTGAGAGGTATGCCAGAATTTTTGTGCGTGTAAGTAATCCTTTCAAATTTACATGTACTACTTACAGGAGACGGCAGTTACCCACTTAAGCGCTGAGGCTGTTACTGGCAGTCCCCAGGTTGCAGATGAGATCAGTTTTCTTTGTCTGACTAAGTCAAATTTAGAGGAAATTCAGAAAAATAATAATTGAATTTGAGAGTGCACTATGAAGCTCTCATCTATAATGCATTGTAAATACCTGCATAATGCAGCCCAAAGCATTCTTATACTGACCATTACAATGCATCTATAACGCATTATGATAACTGCTTTAAGTAGTGTTAACAAAAAGTTTTAAAAAAATAACATGACTCTTATGGGTTTTGCCCGAATTATATTAATATGATACTCAAGTGTCAGTGGCCCCAGGTAGGGTGTCCCAAGGCAAATTGGTCCTAGGTGACTAAGTGCAATTCACATAGACCCCCATAACGAGTACATTAGAGGGAGACGTGACCCTGCCCAGACTGGGGAGGCCAGGGCCCTGCCCTGGAACCAGGCCTGGGGAGGAAGCTTATGGGTGAGCGCCCGGTGGCCGGGCATGGCCTGAAAGGGTTACATGGGTCCACCCTCCTGTGGGCCCACCACCTGCAGGAGGGACTGTGGGGGTCTAGTGCAGTGTGGATCGCGTGGCGGTCGAAGGGAGGGGCCTCGGTGGACTGATCGTTGGCGACCAAACCTGGTTCTAGGTACATGGAATGGAACCTCTCTGGTGGGGAAGGAGCCTGAGCTGGTGTGGGAGCCAGAGAGATACCGACTAGATATAGTCAGGGTCACCTCAATGCACGACTCAGGCTCTGGAGCCAAACTCCTGGAGAGGGGCGGGACTCTATTCCACTCTGGAGTTGCCCGTTGTGAGAGGTGCTGGGCAAGTGTGAGTTTACTTATGGTCCCCTGGTTTGGCATCAGTATGTTGGAGTTTACCCCAGTGAACAAGAGGGTCACCTTCTTTTGACTTCGTTGGGGGATGGGTTCTGACTGTTTTCTGTGCACTGACCACTAGTAGAGAGTATCCAGCCTTCTTGGAGACCATGAATGGGGTGCTGGCAGGAACTGTGGCTGTAAGGTTGTTGGGGCCTGTCATGCTGGA
>JAAGVU020000041.1:16926727-16942293 GCA_011763525.2 Mormyrus iriodes | reverse complement strand
AGAGCCTGCGGAGGATGCCGCTCCATCACAGGAGAAACGGGGGAGAGCCTGCGGAGGATGCCGCTCCATCACAGGAGGAACAGGAGAGAGCCTGCGGAGGATGCCGCTCCATCACAGGAGAAATGAGGGAGAGCCTGCGGAGGATGCCGCTCCATCACAGGAGAAACGGGGGAGAGCCTGCGGAGGACTCTGCTCCACGCAATATATAGAGACATCAGTTCACCAGCCTGCTGTGGAACTGTGCTATAAACCCAGGAAGAATGAACAAAGTGTACCCAGCATGGGGCAGATTTAAAACCCCACCCACGGAAACATGAGCCACCTGCTATTGCATGCACTAAATAGCAAAAAGAAGTGTTGGGTAACACTTTACATTAACTGCAGCTGCATAATGCATTTATAGAACATTATGTGCACCTTAATAATGCATTTATAATGCATTCATAAGAAGCATGTAAGTATTGCTTAACATGTGCATTGCATTCATACTTTCAATGAACCAGACATGACAGTTGTAATACACATTTATAACAAACATGAGAATCACATAATTTTTATTATTCATGTTTATTGAAGCTGTTAACATATACTGACATTGTTTATGAATGTTCTATGAATGCATTACAAAGGCATTACGAAGGTGCAGTTAATGTAAAGCGTTACCCAATATTGCATATTCATTTTTTTTAGGTTGTTTGTAACAATACAAGGAGTGAAGAAGAAAAGGGCTTTTTTTAACCACAGTCATGTGGTATGTATTCTGACACCCGGTTATATTTGATTACTCTTATAATAAATAGGGTGTTAGTTTCAGGAACAGCTAGAGGTTTTTCCTTGAATAGCACTTAACATTTAGACATTACAATGAATGACCTGAATCTCGGGGACGAACAGTGGTGTCAAATCACTGAAACAGAGAGATGACATCAAGACACACTCTTCAGAAATGTTTCTTTTTTGGTGTCACTCCTTTTTGTATGACTTTTATCAATTATGCATTTATTTTTCTGATTGCATATATAGAAGGCATCATTTGAATACCAAATATTACATTCACAGTATTTCAAGAGATCAAAATACATTAGATGACAAAAGTATTAAGACACACCTCTTAATCATTGAAATCGGGTGTTTCATTCAGACCCATTGCCACAAGTGTATAAAATCAAGCACCTAGCCATGCAGTCAGGTTTACAAACATTTCTGAAAGAATGGGTTGTTCTGAAGAGCTCAGTGAATTCAAGCAAGGTGCTGTCATTGACATTGTAAATGTTAAGTTAAACCCCTTTTTGTTTCACCACACCACCTCCCCTCAAGTCATTCGAGAGGCATTGTGGTGAAACAAAAAGGGGTTTTATTGAACTCAACGGACCAAAGACTGGAAATAAACTGGATCACGAGGGATGAAAGTGGGAGGACTGGAACACAAGAGGGCACAAGCAATGAGAAGGTTCAAGCATCAGGCGTGGCCCATCAGGGCCATGTGAGGGAAGAGACAGGAAGGTAAGCTGGATGTGGCAGGCAGGATGTAATAGTCATATGGTGCCACCTTTGCAATAAGTCAGTTCATGAAATTTCTCTCCTGCCTGCCCTGCTGCTGTACCACTGTTCATCCTGCCATCAGAAGCAGCACCTGTGTGCCATCACCTGCCCCCCCCCCCCCCTTGAGACTCAAATCTTAAAATTTGGATTTTCTACATTTTGCCATCTTGCTCGTTTGACTTCCTCTGCCGGCCCCTGGAGGATGGGCTCCCCCTTTGAGTTTGGTTCCTTCCAAGGTTTCTTCCTTCTACAGAGTTTTTCCTTGCCACTGTCACCTCTGACTTACTCATTGGGGGCTTTGGGCGGGGATCATGTAAAGCGCTCTGAAACAATGGGATGTTGTGAAAATGCGCTATACAAATGTAATTGAATTGAAATTTAATTGAATTCTTCCATGCTAGATATCCCATGGACAACTGTAAATGGTATTATTGCAAAGTGGAAGTGTTTAGGAGCAACAGAAACTCAGCCACAAAGTGGCATATTACAGAGAGTAACAGTGGGGTTGCTGAGTGCTGTGGCGCAAAGTGCATGAAAATCACCAATGCTCTGTTGACTCAATAACTACAGAGTTCCAAACTTCCGCCAGCACAAAAACTGTGCTGGAAACTTCATGGAATGGGCTTCCATGGCCGAGCAGCTGCATGTGAACCTCACATCACCAAGCGCAATGCCAAGTGTTGGATAAAGTATTGTGAAGCACATCGCCACTGGACTCTGGAGTAGTGGAAACATGTTCTGTGGAGTGGCAAATCACGCTTCTCTGTCTGGCAGTCTGATGGACGAGTCTGGGTTTGACAGATGTCAGGAGAACGTTACCTGTCTGACTGCATTGTACTAACTGTAAAGTTTGGTGAAGAAGGGATAATGGTATGGAGTTGTTTTTCAGGGGTTGGGCTAGACCCCTTAGTTCCAGTGAAGGGAACTCTTAATGCTATAACATACAAAGACATTTTGGACAATTCCATGCTTCCATCTTTGTGGGAATTGTTTTCACAGTCCATCATGACTGCGCCCCAGGGCATAAACAAGGTCCATAAAGACATGGTTGGGTAATTTGGGTGTGAAAGCCTTCCCAGAAGAGTAGCAGCTGTTATAGAATGGGATGTCATAATTGTTCCTGTAGGTGTAATGGCCAGGTGGCCCAATACTTTTGTCCATATAGTGTAGCTTTGACGAGTAGATAATGATAATGATTATTATTATAACTATGTTAGGTATAATATCAGTATCTGCAATTTATCATGTCTCCATAATTGGGGACTTTTTCCAGTGCCTTTGACTCGAGGACAATGGGATTGGCCCAGAGTTGGAGCGACAGTTACTTGATACCCTGAAAAGAGTGAGCCTTGTTCACATCAGTATGAAATATGAAAGACCGTATAAAGGACAGCGATCATTTTCACAGTCAGTATTCAGCCAATACCTGCCTTCCAGTAAGTATGTTAACTAGTTAGTCTTGTACTGAACTAATCATGTTTTTCACAGCTGTACTCAGTGTTTGAAATCTTTAATGTCATTTTAAAACATGTTCCAAAGTTGAATGCTGTTCTATGACTGAATTCAACAACTTATTTAATCAGGTTTCCGTGTTCGTTACCTTCCTGGAGAAGAGGTGTTTTTTACACTACGGAGCTGCAGGAGCTTGCAGGATGAGGTCGTGGATGCTTATGTTGTGTGCGCTTCTCTCTGCCTGTTATGGTGAGTGAAAGGATTTATGTCGACTTGTATTAAAATTTCTGATCATTATCAAAACGATATGTTGGCATGTTGACCAAGCAAACCCAGAATGTTTAGATTACACAAAATTTAAACATTTATATACGTGCCAGGTAGCATGAAACAAGTTAAGTTTTTAGTTTGTTTTATTCAATAGTATACTACAGTAGTATATTAGTATACAGTGGCATTTTATGATTTCCCTGTTACGAAGGATTTCTTTTTGTGTAGATCATACAAAAGTCTGTGTAGAAGAGGAAAAAAATCTTCACATGCTCATTGTATTGTGCGGTTTTTTGTGTCTGAGCACCAACCTGACCAGTAACTGTTAGCACAGTATAGCTGGGTTTGCTGACATAATATTGATATAATCCCCATAATACTTACAAAACCAGATAGCTGTGAGGTTTTCTGAAGGATTGTGTGTTCCATAAAGCTGTACATTACAGAAATACGGTTTCATAATTTCACAGCAACTTGTCAGTTCCAGTGACATTCTGCAAATTCCTTCAAATCTCTTAGATTGTTCTTTTTTTAATGTCAGTTTCTCAGAAGAAAAGAGAAATTATGACTAAACTAAAAGTGTCTGGCTTTACCCATGCACGTACATTATTTATAAACAGGACTGACAAATTAGCAGTAATTCCACACCTTGGCCATCGTGGAAAACACAAGGTCATATTTCAGCATTTTCAGTAATAGTCTACATCACATGCCCCTTATAAACATGCTAAATATTCTACACAAGTCTAGAATTTACAAAATATTCTCTAATAAACAGGAACACTAACTAAAACTAACAAGTTTTTAAAATACTTAATATGCTTAAGTGAATATTTTGAAATATGTATAATGCTGACATTTTTGCAGAATATGGCATAATTGAAGTGGGATTTGCAGATATATTGTTTCATGAAACAGACTTTGATACTCACAGATGATTACTGCCAGATCCAGCCAGATATTGCATCAAAATTAAATACCGAATAAACTTCACATGAGTACAATGTTTTGTGCTGGTTCATTTTTAAGTAAACAGGGCTTGAGAAACATTTTAAGTCCTGTGAACATTCCCACGTGTTCTTCAAATGGTGATGCAGCACTGCAGTCTCACATCTATGGAGCTGGATGTCTGAATCCTATTAATGAATCCCCATGCAGAGCTAGACTGTAATGCAATGAGATTGGGTCTTTAATTAGGGCAGTTTTCTCTTATGTTGCTTTCATCTTTGAGATTATTATTTGGTAAAACATTTGTCATTCATACTGAAAAGCGAAGTGTGATTTTTTCACCAATCTCAAGTACTGCCACCACTGCAATTCACTGCTGTTTGGTGGTAGTGTTGAGAAGAATGATAGTGTTGCCTGATATCTCTGTCTTCATTAGAGCGCAAAGTTGTTTTGTACATTTAAACTGTGTTCCTCTCAGTTATTTTGAAAAACTGTAGACTAGATGTAAGAAGGCTCATTTTGAGTAATTATTTCCTGCTAGCCTTCACTGTGCACTGGTTTGGTACACAGCTCTTTGTAGCATTGACTGGTGTACATTTTACACCCGAAACCATTTAACTCTTTCAGTATGTGTGGCCTTTGACTTGGGTTCAGTTGCATGTTTCCTTTCTGTTCAGACACTCTGTATTCTCTGAATGGCATCTTGTAAACCAGTGTTTCTCAACCTGGTCCTCGGAAACCCCCATCCAGTCCACATTTTTGTCCCTCCCAACTCCCGGGAGGGAGTAAAGACATGGACTGTCTGCGGGTCTCCGAGCACCGGACTGAGACACCTGGCATGACACACCTTCTGCTTTCTGCTTATTGTTCCTGAACAGCTGACTGCCCATTTATGGTGAAACTGTTTTGTTGCCAATCTACAAGTTTGTGGCACTTTGTTATGGTCCCTTGTCGAGCCTCTTTTAACCTTCATCTAAATACCTTTTTTTTTCTGATCCAGTACCCAAGCACTGATCCCTGAACTGAAGCAAGGTCTTTATCCAGAAAATCACATAAGATCGGTCACATTTTTTTTATATGCCGAGTAGGTTGTATTTATTATAATACAGTATCAAAGATTTGGACACACATACCCTTAGGTTTATTTGTACCATTTTCTACATTTTAGAATAATTATAAAGACATCAACACTAGTAAATAACATGGAATTATGCACTGCACAAAAAAAAATCTGTTGGGGTGGGGGACAGCTCTGTAGATTGGGACTCAGGAGGTTGCCTTTTCAGATTCCAAGGTCAATAAAGTGGGACACACCAAGCCACCTACAAAGGAAAGTGACAGTGTCGCATCACGTGACCCGGCCACCTGAACTAAACACAATGGAAATGGTTTTGGAGGAGTCTGACCAGAGATTAACGGCAAAGCAGCCGTGAGTGCTCAGCATATCTGTGGGACCTCCTTCAGGACAGCTGGAAAAGCATCTCAGGAGGCCTCCTAATGAAACTGGGTTAGAGGAAAACGTAGGGTCAGCCAGTCCCTGGGGCAATTGGGTTGTGAGTCTTGGTCAATGGCCCAATGGTGGGATCACTCTGCCAACCCAGGGATTTGAACCGGCAGCCTTCTCAACCCGCAGAGTTGCCCTCCGCAACAGATTATACTCCAGAGTATTATGTTTTATTCTTTAATACTTTTTTGGTCAGTGCATATTTCCATATTTGTCATTTTATAATTCTGATGTCTTAATAATTATTGAGTAATGTAGAGAATAGTACAACGAAACCTTTCTATGGGTAGGTGTGTCCAAACTTTTGACTGGTACTGTATTAGTTAGATGTATTTATTTCATCGCGTAAAGGTACCATTTCTGAGCTTCAGGTTACATTACGCGGGAGGGATATAATGATACCAAAAACTCACGGTACAATAATATCATGATAAGTCCATAGTGTGATATTTATCACAATATTAGATGTATCATTACATCCCTACTCTCCAGTAATGTACACTCCTGGGAAAAAACATTTCCAAACCCAAAATTGCTAAAACGTTAAGCTTTTATGGTCTCAACAGTAAATAACTGGTCAGGACATTAGCAGGTATTACACAACTAGATAAAGTAACTTAGCCTTTAGTTTCCTTAAGCTTTTGCGGATAAAATTGCCAACAGCTTTTTACAGAAAGAAGAGTCAATGTTGTTCCACTCACCGTTAATGGCTTCAAATAGATGAGTGATTGCAAAATGGTTCCTAGTTAGTTTTTATTTAATGAGAGATCAGATATTCTCTATAGGGTTCAAATCCAGACTCTGACCAGGCAATTTTGGGTTTGACCCATTTTTTTTTACCCAGGAGTGTAAAGTCATTGTAAAATCATTTATATTTCATTTTTAAAATGTAAATATTACAGATTGGTAGTAAAGGAGTGAACACAGAATCGGGCAGTACTGAAGGGGTGCTGAGGATGTTGCCTTAGCGATGCCCTGTCTGCTTGTCTTAGTTACACAGCAGCTGAAGTGTAACCACTGCATAGACATCAGAGAGATGCCCAACTGCAGCCTTCCTGAGGAGATCGAGTGCAGCCAACCTCACAGCTACTGCCTGAACATGACAATGTACCCCCCTGCCTGTGAGTGAATCAGCCCAGCAGCTGGGGCCTTGGCTCCAGACCCTCCTGAGACGCTGTACCGGATGAGTGGATGGAAATTGGATGGATGGATGGATGGATGGGTAACTTTAAAATGTCTCGATAGTATAAAAAATTAAAACCGCTTCAATTTGTAGAACGGACAAACTGAGTACAAAGAAAAAAGGTAAAAAATGTGAGTATAGTCATTGTACAGTTGTGTGGCTGCATGCTCCTGCCACCCTCAGACCTTTCAAATTATTTCACAAATAAACTTCCGTCATGGTAAAAGAACCGTGAGGTGATGTCACATTAAAGTCATATTCCATCAATATGCTGCTGCTGTTAGTTATTACATGTTAAAAACAGCCACTTCCCAGGTTGTAGCACAGCTGTGTCTCACCAATATGACCGGCTGCCTGTCTTTCTGTCCACAGACGGTATTGTCCGACGCTGCGCCACCTCGAAGGACTGCATGTACATAAAAAGCAGGCCTTTGCACCTGATGGACGCAAACTGCTGTAATAGCGATCTCTGCAACTGAGCTCGGTTGAGCCAACTGGAGGAGAAGCACTCTCACCTGGACTTAGCGAATCAGTAGCTCAGTGTATATTTAGCAGAACCAGTCGCTGATCTCAAGCTGAAATAAAGTGGTATTGCTGGCAGTCTTTGCTCTTCTTGCTGATTACTGATTTTAAGTAACCCCAGTACACTGGCACATAATGGCCATGATATGGCACATAAGGAATAGACTTTGAACTTGAGTAATAGCACCTTGAAATTGAAAACCACTGAAATTATTTACAGTAACTAAAAATATAAAGCTTATTGCTTTCTATTTCTTTTAGGCTCAGGGGTAAATATATATTTATGGAAATCTGCAGAATATGAACAGAATGTCTATGTACTCACTACCCCCAGCTGCTGTATCAAACCCCACACTGTAAACAACTGCAAATTTCTGTCATATTTTGTCACTGATTGCTTGCAATGATTTACAAGGTTCATTGATCATTAAAAATACACAAACTGCTGACTGTCATGCTCCACAATACTCTTTATAAACTATCATGTATATTGCATGTTGTGCATATGTATATATGTTGTGTATATGTCGTGTGTGGCTCTGCGGGTTAGGTATCTGTGCCCTTTATTGCAAAATCACCAGTTTGAACCCTGGTGCTGTCGTTGGGCCCCTGAGCAAGGCCCTTAACCCCTAATGCCCCTGGGGTGCTGGCTGCTGGCCGACCCCGTGCTGTGATCCCTAAGCTCGCTCTCACTGGTGTGTGTGTGCTTTATGTGAGAGCAAGATGGGAGAGGCAAAAGACAATGTCCTCACAGGAATGAATAACATATCACTTTTATATTGTGTATGTTACGGCACAAGGGAATTAAACTACCCTGCATGAACTCAGCAAGACGTTGAGCCCACAGAATCTGTCCTTCCATGTCCTTGGAGCATCACAGATCTGATCAGCAAGAGGAGCGACTGGGACCAGGACAGGTGAACTGAGAAAGAGGAAATGCAGGGCTCATGAACCACGACAGCTTCACAATCACAGGAAAACCCAGTTCTGAAAAGAGACAAAAACAGAACCCTGAAACCTGACAGATGAGGACTTTCCCCTTACTGAGTTGGAATCACCCATAGACGTTCTGCAGTCAGGGAGCTTACAGAGCTTATCTACACGTGTTTCTAGATCATTTTGAATTTATTAAAGGAAAACTGCCTAACACTGACACATTGTCAGCAATGATTCAATATTAACGAGAGATAATTCCCAGTAGTATGTCATTTAAGTAAACATAATAACATACTCCAATATATCACGGCTGTGATTCCGAGTACTCCGCAATGTCGCCAGTGCCAGCAGTGAAACAATTAGCCAGCTTATTAGCGGAATAACTTTGCATTGTTTTTTTTATTCTGCGGACAACGAAAGATTTGCTGGCCATATTCACGAATAAATTAAAACCATGCCGCAGTTCTAATAAATAAAATATTGTGGCGCTCAGAGATCATGAGGCGGACAGCAAAGTTCAGTTATTATTTTATTGCGCGATCCTTAAAAGGACAGTGGTAACACAACCAGTGAGAATAAAGAATAAACTCACAGCCGGGGAGCCTCTACGGAGACAAAAGTTGACACAGGCAGTAGACACAGAGTGCAACGAGTCATACTCAACCAAGGTCAAAAGGCCTCCTTCAGCCTGACAGCTCCCTTTACCATTGGTGTCCACCACCTGGTTCACCTGGCACCTGGGGATGGAGGTACTCCCTTACTGGGCCCAATATAAATATTACTTGCCTGGGGCCTGGACATCCGTAGCTGTTATGCTGAAGTGTTGGAGCCCCATTCCCAACCCCCAGAACATTTAGACTGGCAATATACTTCACGCAACACGACATGTACGCAACACAAGTAGTGTACCAACTATACTTACATGCGTAGTTTACATCCACCTGGAGGATTAAAGGTCATATCCACCAGGGGGCAGTGCAAGAAAACCCATCTTGATTGCTCCTTCGTTTCAGGTCTCACGTCTTTGTATGAAGTTGTGACATGAAATGATGTAGGTTCGCTCCTTCCACAGCGATGGAATAGTTAGTTTTGTAATGCTACTGCAGCACCCTCTGTATTCTAACCACTGTTCCACATTGCATTTGTACCTTGCTTATTTAGTAAACAAGTGGAGGAGGTTGTTGCTATATGTTGCTATCTTTAGCAGGATTTTTTAGGTGCGTAACCGAGCTGGCAGTAACTTAGTCAACTGACAATTGTTATTTAAGTCTAGTTTTACAAGAGTGAAGAATAGTCATGGACTACCGAGCACTGTTGTACGTTGCTCTGGATAAGAGTGTCTGCTAAATACCGTAAATGTAAATGTAAATATATGGCATTTCTTTTGGTTAGGTTAGCTTAACCCCTGTGTTATTTTGGGGGGTTGAAGTGACCCCAGTCCATTTTCAAAATGAGGATAAATTCTATAGAATTTAGAATGGAAGAAGTAAAATACACAAGGGTTAAGACAGATTTGTTTACATTAGGTTGAGTTAGGTTAGATTAGGTTAGTTAGGGCCCTGCTGATAGAATCTACTTTGACGTGGTGGCAAGCTTACAAATCATTTGGCCAAAGTCTTTTACTTGACAGAAGTATGGGGGTGGGGGGGGGCAGAAATTTCTGAAAGCGCCCTCGGTACCGCCACTTCAGCAATGAAGTCCCAGAACATGGCCCATCCAGGTTCCACGTTCCCCGACTCCCTCAGGAGAGTAGAGTAGTTCAGCTGGAGGTGTGAGTTAAAGATCTCCCAGACAGGGGCCTCTGCCAGACGCCCCCACACATCCTCATTATGTGTTTGGGTCTACCAGGTTTGTCCGGCATCTTTCCCCACCATCAGATCCAACTCACCACCAGGGGGTGATCAGTTGACAGATCAGCTCCTCTCTTCACCCGAGTGTCCAAAACATATGGACGCAGATCCGACGATACGATTACAAAATCAATCATCGAACTGCGGCCCTGGGTGCTCTGGTGACAGGTGCACTTATGAACACCCTTATGCTCAAACATGCTGCTTGTTGTGGATAAACCGTGATTAGCACAACAAATCCAATTACAGATCACCACTCTGATTACGATCAGGCAGGTCATTCCTCCCAATCACACCTTTCCAGCTTCCACTGTCATTACCCACATGAGCATTAAAGTCCCCCAGCAGAACAATGGAGTCCCCAGATGGGGCGCCTTCCAGGACCCCTTCCAAGGCCTCCAAGAAAGCTGGATACTCTGAACTGGTGTTCGGCGCATACGCACAAACAACCGTCAGAGTCCATCCCCTGACATGAAGTCACAGGGAGGCGACCCTCTCATCCACCGGGGTAAACTCTAATGCACTGGCACTGAACCGGGGGGCTATAAGTAGCCCCACCCCTGCCCAGCGCCTCTGGGCAACTCCATAGCCCCTCTCCAGGAGTTTGGTTCCAGAGTCCAAGGTGAGTCCAACTATATCTAGTCGGTATCTCTCTACTTCTCGCGCCAACTCAAGCCTTTCCTACCAGAGAGGTTACATTCCATGTACCTAGAGCCAGTTTTGGTAGCTGATGATTGGTCCTCTAAAGCCCCTGCTTTCGGCTGTCACCTGATCGACATTGCACCCTACCGCCACGAGGGGGCTCCATGGGTGAAGGCACAACCACCAAGTGCTCACCCTTAAGCTCCCGCCCCAGGCCTGGCTCCAGGGCAAAGCCCCAGTCTCCCCATTCCAGGCGGGGTAACGTGATCCTTGATGATAATCCTCATGGCAGTCTGTTTGAAACGCACTTAGTCTGGCCACTCACCGAGGACCAATTTGCCTTGGGAGACACTACCAGGGGCAACTGCCCCCAACAATATAGTTCCTAGGATCATGGAGGCACACAAACCCCTCCACCACGATAAGTTGGCGATTCATGGAGAAGATTATTATAAACAATGGAACATCAGTAATATGCTAATCAAAGTGCGGGATACCAGCAGTAAAACTTACCGATCAAGGTGGGGGGGTGGAATGCTGTCGGGGGGAGGGCAATATCGCACAAAAGGATTCTTCGGTCAAATTTAATACGTTTATCAGTCCCTCTTTTGCTAAGGTTAGTCTTGAATATGCAATTGCATACATTCATTTAACTGTGTTTTCCAGGAGGATAGTATCAAAGACAAGGGAGATGTAATGTTTGGTATCTTTGTGTCATTTTCTTCTTGTTAGGCAGTTTTGTGCCAGTGAACAGCCTGCAGACTCCACTGCAACTTTGTCTATCCTGCCACTAAAAATGCATATAACATACATGTTGCTATTATCTAAATGATCATATTGTGTTATATCCTTAAATATAACTTCTGGAAATTCTGTCATCATGGGGCCCCTAGTTGTTGGGGGCCCCAGGCAGCTGCATACCCTTGCCTTATGGTAAGTCCACCTCTGGCCTTGGCTAATATGCCGTTAGCTGGGCTAGTTCACGTTCGCCAAGTCACTCAACTATTAAAGTCCTCGTTTAAGTTCAACATTTATCTAACCAAATCCTCCACTATACAATTCGTTTGTTATCAGGTTGACTACTGATAATTACATTAGTGGTCAATATTAAATATTTGTGCTACATACTTTTCTTCCAACTCACTAACTGCCAGTTGCCCTCTTTTCTTCCAAGCGTTCCACCTCCATCTCCGGCTGCTTCTTACATTCCTTTTCCCCATGACCTCCACCCTCAACACTGATCGCACCACAAATTACAAAAACGAATACATAAATAAATTATAATATGTTCACTTTATAATAACATAAAATACTTAGAAATAATACAAATACTAAAATTAGGATTTTTCGTTCTTTTTGAACTCAAGTCACAAAAAGACATAAATTCAGGATATAAACAGAATTGAAGTGGGGAAAAAAATGTAACCGAGATACATTTACATTACAGAATCAGAGTTGGAGTCACAGGCAACCACTTGTCTTTGTGCTTATCCACATAGTCCAAATATAGCAGACAATCACTGATGGCAGGGTGAATGTAGAATATCTCATTTCACGTGCAAAATGTTTCCAGCCATATTGTGGATATTAATTATGATGCATATATAATTTATTGAACATAGTGTTCTTGAGTCAGTACGCAAGCACGCATTAGGATTAACAGAATGCCCCAGAACTGCCTGGTCAGATTTCAACCCTATAGAGAACATTTGGTCTCACGTTAAACACAAACTAACCAGGAAATGTTTTTCAACTGCTTTTCAATAGCTGTTAGAAGTCATTGAGTGGAACGACTGACTCTTTGTTCTATAAAAAGATGTCTGCAACTTTATCCACACTTGAGTAAATCAAAAGGATTAGCGAAGTTACTTCATCTCTTTGTTTAATTCTTGCTAATAACCTGACCAATTATTTGCTGTTGAGACCATTAAAAGCTTAATGTTTCAGTAATTTTGCGATTGGCCCATTTCTGTCGCACAGCAATGTATTATATTGTGTACTTTGTTATAATAATGGCAGTAACAGGAAAGCCAGGTGCCAGGAGGTAACCTACAGGTAATGCAGGGAGAAACTCTGAGATAATAATAAATAAAATGTCAATAAATAAGAATAAATGTATTTAAACAGTAGCATTAGAACATATGTTTTTAGCACCCACATATGCTAGCTTAAGGATTCATGATTGAACTTAGCAGTGACGTCTCTAACATGCATTTAGAGACATAAGAACAGCATGAGAGATTTGAATCTTTTTTATAGACAATGATTCATGTTGATTACGTTGCAGCCGCAAGCAGTAACTCACCATGCATGTAAATCAGCACCTGTAGAGTAAAAATATTTTACGAAAACTATATTTCCACTAGATCAGCTAAACTTCTTACTACTGCCAACAAAGCATTTCAATGGTGTGTAAAGTTACACAACCAACTAGAGACCAACAGACAACCAACTAGAGTTTAATCTAGACACTTTGGTACAATATGAATTCAAAATATCTGCATTGTTCACCTCACTAAAAGTCTAAGGATGACTGACGTGAGATTTTCTGCACTTTGCTATGCTGGTTTTCCTTGCGAGTTAGGATTTCATACGTTACGTTTTTTTAGTCCCGGTGTCCGTTTGTGTTTCTTAGTTAAAAGCCTAACCTTTATTATGTTCGGTTTTGCATTAATATTTGCTTTCCTGCTTCTCTCTGCTACCTACCCATGGCATTCAGCATAAGCTCTCAGAGGACTGAATAAAGGAATACATATTCACAAATATCTCTATGGAAAATAATTTTCCATACATTTTACTGAAACATATTGTACATGTTACAGATATCCAAAGAGGTACAAAATGATCAATATAATACTAAAATTTCACTTGCAGAACAGTGATGCAA
Source organism: Mormyrus iriodes (assembly GCA_011763525.2). Taxonomy (NCBI): domain Eukaryota; kingdom Metazoa; phylum Chordata; class Actinopteri; order Osteoglossiformes; family Mormyridae; genus Mormyrus; species Mormyrus iriodes. The sequence goes on along the minus strand of JAAGVU020000041.1, from coordinate 16,928,557 downwards.
ACATATTTACTTTGGATTAATCATATATAGGGAATTAAAATATTCAAAAGCAGAATGCTTATAAATCCACCAATCTTCCAACTGCGTGTCCAGCACAGGGTCACAGCAATTCCATCCCAGGCAGCTCAGGGTGAGGGAGGCAGATGCGCACACAGGTACACAGACACACACACACGCAAACATATACCAACACACAGATTAGGTATCTATATCTTTGTGAGGACTCTCCATTCAGTTCTATGGACATAACCCTAATCCCAACTATGACATCCCTACCCAGCTCTAACCTTAACCATAAGTACCAAAACAAAGTACAAGATTTTTGGCTATTTTGGTTTTTTGATTTTTATGTAAAATTGGCGCTTATATTGTGAGGATCTGAAAAATGTCCCCACAAGCTAAGAAGTAATATGCTTTACTACACTGTGGGGGTATTTGGTCCTCACAATGTAGTAAAAACAAACCCACACATACTCACACACACTTGTACACGAAACACACTCTGGGCAATTCAGAGGTGGCAAAATGCCTAAAGGCTTTTTGGACCACAGAAGGAAACTCGAGAACCTGGATGAAATCTGTGGGACACAGCGAGAACATGCAGGCATGTAACCCAAACCCTCACTGAGTGCAGGAACAGTGCTGCCCCCTGGCTGCAGACTTAGGGATATTCTTATAAAGACATCACTTACACTGGCAGATATAGGAAAGTGGTTGATTTAGAAAAACTAGCCAGTGTGAGATGAAAGATCATACAGAACATAAAATAATTTTGCTTTAAAAATGAGAAATAGTATTCAGATAGGAAATACAGTAGCTGCAAACACTATATAGTGATTTGTAAGGCAATTCTGAGGATATGAAAAAATTGTATGTTATTTAACAATAAAAAAATGCCTTGAAAATAATTACACGTTCCACTTTCTTCATGCTTTGTTCCAGTAGTGGACATTTCTCCATGAGACAATGTTTGTGATGAATCAGGATTTATGAGTAGCGATTCAGCAAATCACAATCCACGATGATCCATTTATACAGACACATCGAAAGGGTCATACCACTGAGCTGCAAGCAGAAAGAGGAAACAGGAGACTTATTATGAAAGGTGTGCATATATTATAATATGGTGTGCATCAGTGCTTATCCAGAAACTGTTTTTACAAAGAAGGAAAATCCATTGACTCTTGTAATGGATATATGGAGATTATATATATATAATTATACATATATATATATATATATATATATATAATGTGCAACACATGATTCTACACAAGACCCTTGCTTTAGTGAGAACATATAAGCACTATATGACCAATAACAGATCAAAACTATACCTTTCCAATATTCCATGTAAAAATCTCTGAGGAGTTCGAGGGAGACAGAGAAATATCAGTGACTACTAAGCACTCATGCAGAGCATACAGAGTAATAAACCAGGCTTTATCTGTTTTTCAGAGCACCGCAAGGAAGCTCACAAGCATTGTGAAACATTGTCATAAAAGGCAGAAAGTGTATGTTCACGGGGTGAAGCACTGCACACACTTGGCTGCACAAACGCCATGCTCACATGTAAATTAATACTGGGGTATTTGGATGGTTGCCGCAAAGACTGCTGTAACTTTAGGAGAGGTTTTGAAATGGTTAAGCTGACACGATTTGACAAACAAACACACCAAAATGAAGATCATATAAACATTATTTTCTTTGACTGACTAAGACTTTTGCACAGTATAATGTAATGTTATATGTGCATACAGCGGGGAAAATAAGTATTGAACACATCACAAATTTTCTAAGTAAATATATTTCTAAAGGTGCTATTGACAT